>JAGWCC010002018.1:0-24692 GCA_022651775.1 Drusus annulatus
CAAAGGTTAAAAATTTTCCCCCAAATTTGGTAAAACCCCGTTTCAGAAGGTTTAATTAAAAAACCCCAGTTCCACCTCGGGTTGCCCCTCCCGCTTTCGCCAACTTTGTTGAGCCTAAACATCCTTTAAAAACTTCCATGTGGAGATAAACCTGTTTACCATCGTTTTCCTCAACACCTTCCATACTTCAACCCGAACACCCGGGGTTAAACCAGCCAAAAAAACGCCCCGCCCCGCCATAATTGGGAAAATACCCAACTAAATGTAGCGTGGTGGCGGCGTCTTCTTAAATTCCCATAATCAGCTGATTTAATGGGCTTTATTGAGTTTTTTCAGGTTGGGGGGTTCATTCCTAAGTAGTTGTAAATGCGTGAGGTTTTGATGAGGTTTCATTCTCGAATCAGCTTGTATTTGTCTGGTTGGTTCATAAAGTTGAAATGGATTTCCACAGTTTGGCGAATAACTGTGCCGTCCATATCTTCATGTATTACTATTTTTTTGATTAGCTGTTGCAATGTTGTCGTATCCAGTTCTTTAATATCTGCATAATCTTTAATAAGTTTAATCCATCGGCTTGTATCGTCTTGCTCTTGGCGTTCATGCTCAAGTCGACCGCCCTATTGCAAGCGGTTTTGCAATGCTTTCTGCTCACTTTGGGTTCTTGCTAAAATATTGTTGAAATTCTCGATTGCTGATACGCTCTGCAATCATGTCTTCATACAACTGGGCAATAAGCTTTTCAATAGTGACAAGGCGGGTGGTGTCGTCGGTGATATTTTTTTCCACAACACTGCGCTCATTAGCATAATCGTTCATGCTTTGCCGCGCAAGTTGGCTGATAACCTCTACTTCATCCTCTAACGCTTTGGCGGCATAGCTGCGAATCTGCTCCAGTACGATGCTGTAAAGTACATCATATTTCATTCGGTGCTGGGAACAATGCTTTACACCATATTTGTTGTATCTAGAGCAAGTATAGATATTCTCGTTGCCCTTTACGTTAGCACGGCGGATGTTCAAGGTGCTGTCACATTGACCGCATTTTAAAAGCCCTGCAAATATGCTGTAGTTCCCAAAAGCATCTGGGCGTTGTCGTATTTTAACTTTTTCCTGCACTAAATCAAATACTTCACGGCTTATAATAGGTTCGTGCATATCCTCAACCACAAGCCATTCATGTGGCTTCTTGTCCTTAATCCAACCTGTTTTAAACTTGTAAACTTGCTTTTGAGAAGCTATTGCACCAATGTAAACAGGGCTTTGTAGCATTTCTTTAATCGTAGTAAAATCCCAAATGAAGTGTCCGCTTTCAGGATTTTCAAGTTCAAACTTTGTAAATTTGTTGCGAAGCCCTTTTTGCCGATTCCACCACGCTGGGCATGGGATTTCGTTATCCTCCAGCTTTCGTCGGATATGGTTTGGACCTTTTCCCTCTTTGGCATAGTCGAAAATCGCTTTAACAATCCATGCTGTATCCTCATCAATGACAAGCTGGTTGGGGTTATCTGGATTTTTCTTGTAACCAAACGGTGCAAGGCAACCAGTAAACTGACCAGATTGAGCCTTTGTTACATACGCAGAATGAACTTTTTTAGATACATCAGCTGAGTACATCTGGTTCATAACCGCCAGAAATGGAGTCATGTCATTGGAGCTTTCAACATTGGTATCCACAGAATTATTTATTGCAATATATCTCACGCTGTTTTTAGGAAAAATTCCCTCCATTAAGTGACCGATATCAAGATAATTGCGGCTTAACCTTGATAAATCTTTTGTTACCACAATGTCAATCTGCTTACGCTCAATAGCTTTAATCATGCGGATTAAATCGGGGCGGTTCATGTTCAGACCTGTAAAACCGTCATCTTGGTACACAGCAACAACCTCAAAACCTTGCTGTGCGCAATAATGCTCTAACATCGCCCGCTGTGTTCCTATGCTAGAACTCTCACTTTCGCCATCGTCATCTTTGCTAAGGCGGCAGTAAATCGCCGCCCTCACTTCCTTTAAATCACTTGCTTCTGTGTACACGTCTTTCGCAAATATAGCATTCATGCGATTTTCCCCTTTCAGACGACATGTACATCAGAGAAAACCTTACTCTGATTATACTTTTGAAACGGTGCGGCGTCAATATTAGAATTTTTACAGGTGGCACGATGCTTGTATAAAATCAGTTCAATAAATGCTTGTTGTCCGTTTTTCTTGCCAGAAAATATATTAGTTACAGAGATTTCTGTTGATTTTTCTTTTGCCATTTAATCATCCTCTCGTTTTCTTCAATAAATGTTGTTAAATCTTCGTTAAAATCCTTTTTCAGTGGAATTTTAATTTTTGTTAAATAGCCTTTATCAGTGTATTTTTTCACCAACATTGCAGTAATCTCACGCCCTGCTGGGTCATTGTCCAAACAGAAAATCAGCTCTTTTACGTGCGGGTGATCTTCCAGAAATTTACACAGCGCAACGTCTGAAGTTCCAGCCAATGATAAATAATTGAAATTTTGCCATGCAGTTTTGTCGCCCGTGTTAGCATTTAAAATGCTTGCGTATGACATAGCATCAATTGGGCTTTCAAAAATATTGAGCTTAACCGAATCACCAAAACCAAAGTTAAAACCGTAGCGCTTGTCGCTTCCGAAACAATCAGCTTTGAAATTGCTGTCACCATAAGTGCCACGCAAACAAGCAAATCTAGGGCTTTATTGTACCATCAAAACCAACAAATACGATGTTGCCACGCTTGTCTTCGTAAATCTTCCCATCTCCATACAATGCGCTCACAATATTACTATCTATACCACGTTTATGACACAGATAGTTGTACAAGCGGCTTTGAATTAGTCCAGCTTTTTCAGGAAGAACAAGCTTTTTAACTTGTTGTGTTTGTTCTAATTTCACCATTGCTTTTGCGTGTGGTAAATTTAAAACTAGTTCAGCTGCTTGACGAAATGACAATCCCTCAATTTTTATCAAGTAATCCAGCGCACCGTAACCACCAATGCCTTTGCTATGCCAAAACCATGACAAGCGATCTGATTTTACAGCTAAACTTGGGTGTTGCTGGCAGCGATATATACAGCCTTTGTTACTAAATGTAAATCCACTGTATTTTTCAAAAAAGCTTACAACATCGACATTTCTTGCCTGTTCAACTTGCTTTGAATCTAGCCTAATAAAATTCACTCCTATCTATTTAAATCACTGCTTTTCTGTTTATGGGGCTTGTATTGACGCTGGAGGTTGTAAAGATTTTTGCGAATGGTTTCCATCTCGTTCAGCGTGTCTTTGTTCTGTTTGTATTTTTTTCTCCTGCACACGCCCTCGAAGCCTGCAATCGCTCGATTTCATTAGTGGCTGTCTTAACGGACGGAACTGGCTGCTTAGCCAGCGACAAAGCCTTTACAACTGCCATGTGGGTGTCAATATCCTCCTTGTGACTGCTGTAGAATTTTTCTTTTGGCTTACCAGCAGTCATGCCACGGTATTCCCTGTAAGCATCTTTGGTGCGTCCATAGGCTCGGAGGTTGCCACGAAGCTCCGACAAGCTTTTAATTTCAGCATCAGCGGCGTTCATTGTCTGGGAGAGGGTTAGCTTTTCACCAAAGGCATGTTTGTAAAGCTCGTCAAAAGCGTCCACACCACCGTATTCCTGCATAAGATTGAATGCCGCAACTGTTTGCTTTAGGATTGAACACCTCCACCCACTGTTTGTAGGCAATGCTTGAATTGATTTTCTCGTTGCCCTCAATATCAATAATATTTTGCAACTGCTTTGGTATAGGTTTTTCGGATATTCTCCGTACTAGAGCATCTTCGGTATAATCTTCACCAAAGGTTTTGGCTCTAGTAAAACGCTCTTGTTCTGGCGCTTTAAATGAAATATATTTGCCCCTTTTTAATTTCATAGCCTTGCAATTTCAGTCGAGATAAAAAATCATTAAGGTCGGCTGATTCGGAAATAATATTGTCGATGGCTGACCTAAGTTTTGCTTTCCAGCTGTTGCCTTGCTTTTCAGCATTGTATTCTGTGTAACTTTTCCCCTTTACGCCGCTCTTTTCTACAATAACTGAAAGAGAATTTTCGTTGCAAAGTCGGTCGCTGGTTTTCTGAATTTCATGGTAACTTTGTTTGTTGGAGCGATACTTTTTATGTGTCTCAACATTCACTGCGCACCATACAAAATGGTTGTGAATATGCCCGCAATTAACGTGGGTGGCCATCACGTAGGCATATTGCCCCTGCAAGATTTCCCCCAGCCAGCTGTTTTTCAATTTCATGAGCCTGTTCTGCCGTTACTTCGTTTGGGGAAAACGACTGGATTAGGTGTCGCCCAATGGTGTTGCCACCTGCACGAGATTGTCTAAGATAATGCTGAAATTCAATAGCCGCTGTCTGCGTAAAACAGTGTTCTGAATGGACATATTTACAGTCATCGGTTTTAGCTGGATTGCAAATATAATCTACCGACTTTTCGATAGTAAATCGGATAGGAATGATTTTAGTAACTGCCATATTTCATCGACCATCTCCTTTAGATGTTGCATATCGTCGCCATATATCATGCCGCTTTGGTTTACTGTTTTTGCTATTTGGTTGATGTTCACACCAACTTTGTTTACTTCATTTGCAAGGGTCTGAAACTGTGACAAATCAATGTGAACAACATAACCATCAATAAGCATTTTTAGTGCGTACTTGTTCAGATGGCGTATTCCTGCTAGCTCCATTTTTTTCAGTATAAGTTCTTTTTCTTCTGGCGTTACCCTGATAATTAACTGAACAGCTCTTGCTCTGTTTTGCATATATTTTCACCTCCATATAAGTTGTGGCTTTGGTTAAAAATGGGTTTGGGCAGCGCCCAACAAGCGCAAAAGGTTATCCTTTTGCTGTGCTTGATATACGTAAACCCGCAAATTTCAGCTGTACGAATTTTAGATAAACCGTGACAGGTGTGACGTTGTGACGGCAGTTATGCACACCCCATTCAAGGTTTGCCGTCACACTTTTTGATTTTGTGTGACAGTTGGTGACGGCAGGGGGGTAGCTATAATAACCGTCACACTGTCACGCTCGCATATCTAAAACTTTTCTCTGCGCAAGAAAATCCGCCTGCTGTTGCGGCTGCGTTCAAATTCAATGGTTATGTTAAATTCTTTTTTGAATAAGTCACTTGCCGCTTTTAATCGCTTAGTAAGTGTTGCTGGATTAAGATTAAAGTTAGTGTCTTGCTTTGAAAGCTCTGCACATAGTTCCGTTGATGTGCCACTCCAATCGTCTTGTAAAAAATCATCTAGCATGACAGCGAGTGTGTCCTCGTCCTCATCGCCACCAGTGCTGTTGCCGATGAATGGCCAGCGGCATTTTTCTTTGTCAAAGCGAAGGTCAAAACAGAATCCTTCAGTATCTCGATTGGCTATTGTAAGTTTGCCATCATCGCCAATTCTTTTAGCTTTTTCAAGAACAAATACGCCATCTACAGAACCGACAAGACCAGTGCTACCAGATATGGTATTAAGCGGGTCGTGGTCGTACATCTTGCGGGTGTGGTGGACTAGTAGCAAAGTTAGCTTGTGTTTGTTTGTAATCTCACGAAGTCGGGTCATATCACGATAATCACAGGCGTACATACTCCCTGCAAACTCGGTGTTGCGGATATGCTCCAGCGTGTCAATAACGATTAGGTTTGTACCAGAATGTTCCACAAGAAAGCTTCCGATTTGTTCCAGTAGTCCGTCCTGCAAGCCGAAAGATGCAGTCGCCATGTGCAGCCGTGAAATATCTGGCTTTTCTGATTCCATTTGCTTTAAACGGTTTTGCAAACGGTTGTAATTATCCTCCAGAGCAAGGTACAAAACATCGCCTTGTGTGGCTGAAAAAATCCACAACTTGTCGCCAGTTGCAACCGCTTGACATAGCTCTAGCGACAACCATGACTTGCCAATTTTAGGGCTTCCTGCGAGAATGAACAGGCCGTGTGGCAAAATCTTTTCTACAGTAAATCGAATTGGCTCATAGGTTTGCGCCATAAGGGTGTTCCCATCAAGGGTGGTGAGGGTTTTGGGTTCTTTTTCATTCATATAATCGTCCTTTCTTTTTTGGTGTTATGGATATACTAACAGAAATGCAAAGGCTATCCCGTATGTACAATAATTGGGTTTTTTCTTAAAAAAGATGATATTTCCAATATATTAGAAAATATAAATATTTATTGACAACGTAAATAAAATTACGTATAATATAAGTAACAATTACTAAGGAGTGATAATATGGGACAGACCAATATAAACATTCGCATGGATGAAGATTTAAAAAAAGAATTTGACAGCCTATGCAACGACTTTGGCTTAACTATGACTGCAGCATTTAACGTTTATGCAAAAACTGTGGTAAGGCAACAAAGAATACCTTTCGAGATTTCTATGAATATTCCAAACGCTGAAACCATATCAGCTATAGAAGAAGTACAAAGAATGAAGAAAGACCCACATAAAAAACTTTACAACAATTTTTCAGAGCTTTTGAAAGAAGTTGAGGCAGATGTATAGAATTTCTGCTTCAACCAAATTCAAGAAAGATTTAAAACTTGTAATCAAAAGAGGCTACAACCTTTCACTTTTAGATGACATTGTTACAAAGATTGCAAACGATCAACCGTTGGCGGAAAAGAATCTCGACCACCCGCTTAAAGGCAACTATGAAGGGTGCAGGGAATGTCATGTTACGCCAGACTGGTTGCTGATTTATGAGATTTATGATGATGAACTTATCTTGCATCTAACTAGAACTGGAACGCACAGCGACTTATTTTAAGTAGGTGATTAAAATTAAAAACAAACTTACGCTTGGAGAAAAGCTAAAAGATTTGCGTGAGGAGCGCAAGCTTCGACTTCAAGATTTATCTGATGCCACGGGAATGCCTACGTCTTCTTTGCAACGGCTTGAAGGCACTGAAGATGTTCGCACAGCATATCAAGAATTGGTTGTACTAGCACAGTTTTATGGCGTGTCAATGGATTATCTATGTGCAATAACTGAAAACAGACAGCATAGAAACGTCGAAATTGACGCTCTTTCGCTGTCTGATAGTGCTGTTGATATTTTTAAAAACAAAAAACTCAACAACCGCTTGGTAAGCGAATTATTGAGCCACGATAATTTTCAACAACTATTAAGTGCGGTTGAGGTTTATATAGACAAAAAACTATTGCCACATACAAACACAATGAATGCAGTATACAAGCTGGCTGAAACTACTATTAAAGAGAATTTTACTGTTGAGGAAAACGACGAGATTATGGCTTTTTTGCAAAACTCGGTGATTGAAGAGGACGAATTTTTGCGCTATCGTATTTCTGAAAGATTTAATATTATTATAAAAAGTCTTTTTGATGCCCACAGAAAAGACGATTTACCGCCTGAACAGTTGGAAATCATAACCGATATGAAAGAACTAGTGCAAACTTATTTAACCGACAGGAAAACTGAGCCTGAAAAGAAAGCTAAGGCGGTTGTTTTTAGTAAGCAACTGGGGTTAAACACTTCAAAACTTGATGATGAGGAGTGGCGGGTTTTGATGAAGGTGCTGGAGGGGTCTACCTATTCTTAAAAAAGGAAAAAAGAGAAAGTAGTAGGTGACGACGTTTTGAAGATATCAAAGTTTTCTCAAATAACTTCAAATGAATTGCAGTATTATGTTTACTTATATTCTGATCCTGATACTAAAAAACCTTTTTACATAGGGAAAGGTAAAGGAACAGAGCTTTTTTCTCATCTTTCACTTGATGGCGAAAAAGAAAAAGTCAAGAAAATTCAAGATATTCTTTCTAAAGGCAATGAACCTACAATCGAAATACTAGTTCACGGTGTTGATGAAACAACTGCAATAAAGGTTGAAGCTGCAGCTATTGACTTAATTGGTATTGAGAATCTTACAAATGAACAGCGTGGGCATCACAGTGGAAGCTTTGGGCGAAAAGAAGTTTCAGCCCTTGATGCTATGTATAATCGGCGAGAATTGAAGTTACAAGAAATTACTGAAAATGTATTGATAATAAAAATTAATCGTCTATATCGCAATGATATGACAGATTTTGAGCTCTACGAAGTTACAAGAGGAATCTGGAAGCTCAATCCTTGAAAATGTCAAGCAAATTGAATATGTGTTTGCAGTTTTCGCCTCTATGGTGCAGGGTTTATTCCGAAAGATGCAGTCGCCATGTGCAGCCGTGAAATATCTGGCTTTTCTGATTCCATTTGCTTTAAACGGTTTTGCGTGGTTGTACTATCCTCCAGAGCAAGGTACAAAACATCGCCTTGTGTGGCTGAAAAACTCTACAGCTTGTCGCCAGTGGCAACTGCTTGGCATAGCTCCAGCGACAAACTAAGACTTGCCACTTAGGGCTTTCCTGCGAGAATGAACATAATGTGTGGCAAAATCTTTTCTACAGTAAATCGAATTGGCCTCATAGGTTTGCGCCATAAGGGTGTTCCCCATCAAGGGTGGTGAGGGCTTCGGGGTCTTTTTCATTCATATAATCGTCCTTCTTTTGGGTGTTATGGATATACTACAAAAACAAAAGGCTGTCCGTATGTACAATAATTGGGTTTTTTTCATAAAAGATGATATTTCCAATATATTAGAAAATATAAATATTTATTGACAACGTAACAAAATTACGTATAATATAAATAACAAATCCATAAGGAGTGGAACTATGGGACAGACCAATATAAACATTCGCATTGGATGAAGATTTAAAAAAGAATTTGACAGCCTATGCAACGACTTTGGCTTAACTATGACTGCAGCATTTAACGTTTATGCAAAAAACTGTGTAAGGGCAAACAAAGAATACCTTCTTCGAGATTTCTAAGAATATTCCAAAACGCTGAAACGATAGCGGCTATAGAAGAAGTGCAAAGAATGAAGAAAGACCCATAAAAAACTTTACAACAATTTTTCTCAGAGCTTTTGAAAAGAGGTTGAAGCGATGTATAGAATTTCTGCTCAACCAAATTCAAGAAAGATTTAAAACTTGTAATCAAAAGAGGTACAACCTTTCACTTTTAGATGACATTGTTACAAAGATTGCAAACGATCAACTGTTGGCGGAAAAGGACCACCGCTTAAAGGCACCATGAAGGGTGAATGCCATGTTACGCCAGACTGGTTGCTGATTTATGAGATTTATGATGATGAACTTATCTTGCATCTAACTAGAACTGGAACGCACAGCGATCTATTTTAAGTAGGTGGATTAAAATTAAAAAAGCAAACTTACGCTTGGAGAAAAGCCAAAAGATTTGCGGAGGATCGCAAGCTTCGACTTCCAAGATTTATCTGATGCAACGGGAATGCCTACGTCTTTTGCAACGGCTTGAAGGCACTGAAGATGTTTGCACAGCATATCAAGAATTGGTTATACTAGCACAGTTTTATGGCGTGTCAATGGATTATCTATGTGGAACACGTTCGTTTCATAAACTTTTAATAACCTGAAGAAAAACTGAGTCATTCAAAAGAGAAGATAGCACATTGCCTTTGACACTTAGTTTTTTGACTAGACCCGAGATGTAGCGTTTATGCGCAGGCAAAGCTAGCTTTCTAAATGAATTCATAGTTTTATTGCCGTTTTCTGACAAAATTCCGCTTGTATCCTCATTCCAAACCACGTCAAGCATCCAGTGCATGCTTTCAATTTTCCAATGCGAACGGCTTGCAGCAAGCAAGTTTTCGGGACTACAATCACAACTGGCAATATAATAACCGACATCTTTGGTGGTTTTTCCTTTGGTCGTTGTCGTTCTCGTTACTGAAAAGATGGTTTTTAGCCCTGCCCACAATGGCAAATCTGGAAGCCACTTAACATTGGAAGTTGCTCGATTACAATTTAATTACAAAACACGAAACCACTTGACATTTTCAAAACGCCCCTATAATCGACGAGAACACCTTTGTAAACGGTGTATCTCTAAGATATTGGATGTGCTTAACATGAATTTGTCTGGGATGCTTGTAAAAATGGCTAACGAAATAATTTATAGTCTAGCATTTAAAGAACTGGCTCGAAAATCACCTCAATATTTCACACGTAATCGAAAAATGCCCTTTGAGGATTTGATGATATTTATGCTGTTTCATTTAAAATGTAGCATTCCAAGTTCATTGCGTCGATATTTCAAGACAAGAAAGGAAAACGCAACAATGAGCCAGCAATCACTATCTGAAGCTCGTGAGAAATTAACCGTCGAAGCCTTCGAGTATTTATATAGAAAAACCACTGAAACAATAGTCGAACATCGCACCGAAAAATGGCATGGATATCGTCTTTACGCTAATGATGGAACTAAAATTGCATTACCTGACGACACGAAACTTCGGAAATATTACGGTGCCATCGGTAGAAACGCCACATCACCTACTGCACAAGCCTCAGCTATGTATGACGTTCTTAACGACACACTTGTGGATGTAGCAATAGCACCTATGGCAACAGACGAGCGAACCCTTGCTTTGCAACATATAAACGCTACTAAAGATTTGTGTTCAAACGACAAAAAACTGAACATTTATGATAGGGGTTATGCATCATTCTGACTTTATACATGCACTTGAATCCCAAGGGCTTTTTTATCTTATGCGTGTCAAAACAAAGTTTAATGTAGATATTGATGCCCAAAGTCAATCAGACGGTTATGTTTGGCTTGAGAAAGACGGCGAACGCATACATGTGCGCGTCATCAAGTTTGAGCTTAATAGCGGTGAAACAGAAACGCTTATTACCAATATAACCGACAAACGTTTGGGCAAAAAAGCCTTTAAAAAGCTATATTTTATGCGTTGGCCTATTGAAACCAAATACGGTGTTATCAAGAAAAAACTTCAACTTGAGAATTTTTCGTCAAGGTCTATTGAAGGTATACAACAAGAATTTTTGCATCCATGTACTTGGCTAATTTTGTAGCCAGTGCAGCTTTTGATGTGCAATCTGACATCCAAAATTCTCGTAAAGATAAAGCCAACAAATACGAGTATAAAGCCAATTTAAATGAACTCATTGGCATTTTAAAAGACAAAGTGATTTTAGCTATTGCTGAAACTTCTTCTTCTAAACAAGCCGAACTAATGAACAGCATTCTTGGATGAAGCGAAAAGGTTTGTTGTTCCCATTCGACCTGATAGAACCGTTCGCAGAAATCCTAATCCTAGAACCTCTGATTTTCACCATAATCAGAAGGTTAATTGTTGAGGAGGGGGCTTAACCTGTTGACAAATAGTTAGGTGAATTATTTAAAATGCTGTAAGTGTGCAAGTAATACGGTTTGCAAAACCTTTTACGTCTTCTAAATCTTTGGCATTTGCTCTGCCTTTGTTTGTGCCTCCTATAAGATTAAAAAGGCTGTGGGTTGTAAACCCCCACAACTTAAATTCATCCCAAAATACTAAAACTTTTTGCTTCTAAGATTATTCGGAGTGCTTTATGTTGCTTGTTTTAATTTGACCCCCCTACAGCACTTTGTTGAAAAGATAAATGTTTTTTACCTTTCATAGGCGGCAGGGAATTAGCAAATTCAAGTATCGGATTGTAATAACAAATGCTTACTAGCGTCTATTCCCCGCACCAAACCCAACAATATTATAATTTTCAAGTTCTTTAGTTTTAATATCTTTTGAGTATCAACTAACTTTGAATTTAACACTTCAGCAGTTGTATTTGCAAAGCTAAGCCCCTCTAATCGTTGTAGTTTTAAAGCAATATTTCTTCCTTTGGAAAACGCTCTCGCAACCTATTGATATGCACATCAAGTGTCCGTTCGTTGCCTTCATAAAATCAAAGCACAAATACCCTCAATAATTTGGGGTCACGGGTAAATATTTTCCATTTCGTGTCACCAAGCGTAAAATAAAGTTCAAATTCTTCATGGAAATATCCATCGTCATCAATTACCATGATTTTGTTCATAATTGTTCCGTTTCCATTTCTAAAAAGTATGTATAAGCCTTTTATTTTTTCTAATTTTATTATAACATACTTTTTAGAAATGGAGTTTAAACAGATTAAAGAACTTGCAATTTATGCATTTGTAACAAAAGGTTTAATAATTCATATAATAAAAAAAAAAGAAGCACTAAAAAAAACAAGATCATATTTATGAGTTGATTTTAATTATTGATTGAATTTTACCATACATTTTCTATTATTTTAACGAAAGGAGGTTGACAATGGAAGAACTTAAAGGAATTGACGTATCAAAATACCAAGGCGTTATTGATTGACGAAAGTTAAAACAAATGGAATTTCATTTGCAATAATGAGAGTCGGACATTCAACAATTCCAGATGAAACATTTACAAAAAACATCAGTGAAGCTTTAAAAGTAGGTTTGAAATGTGGCTGTTACGTATATAGCAAAGCCACCACTCACAGCCTCGCTAGAGGTTGAAGCTGATTTTGTTCTCAAAAAGCATAAAGCCATACCATCTTCACATCCCGTTGCATTTTGGATATTGAAGATGAAGCTTCGCAGGGTACTCTTTCAAATGAACAACGTACGGCAATCGTAATAACTTTTTGCAATAAAATCAAATCAGCTGGTTACATCCCTGCTGTGTACTCAAGTGTATCATGGTTTAACAACAAATTTAATTTGCCTGAACTAAGCAATTACGATTTTTGGATTGCAGAATATGGCGTAACCGTTCCAAAGTTTACTGGGCATTATGCTATTTGGCAAAACAGTCAAAGTGGGCATGTTGAAGGTATTTCTGGGGCAGTTGACACAGATATTTCCTATAAAAATTATATTTAATTCCTTGTATAATTAATTTAAAAGAGAACGCCAAATGATTAGGCGGCGTTTTTTTGCCTCTTGACAAAGGCAAGTAAATATAGTAAGTCATGCTTATAATACTAAAACTTACCATTTGAGGGTGGTTAAAATAATTTCATACCAAAATTCATATAGATTTAAGGCAACCTCTATTTACTATGTTGAAACGTTTGGCTTTAAAAACGCCTTAATGCCGGCATTTTTAAAAGCCAAACGTTTCAACAACTGAGTATAGTTGCTATTTAAAATTAGTGTTAGAGCGATATTATGGAAAAAATTTTTCACGTAATTTAATGTTGCATTAATAATTCAAATGTATCATTATTATGATAGAGTAAAGGAGAGAATAGAAAATGTGGATAGCATACGCTTTTATATCAGCTTTATTTGCTGGAATAACGTCAATCGTTGCAAAAATTGGAATAAAAAACACAGATTCGCACATAGCAACGGCACTTAGAAGCATTGTCATTCTTATATTTGCTTGGATAATGGTTTTCGTGGTTGGTTCGCAAAGTTCTATTTCAACTATTAGCAGTAAAAGTTTATTGTTTTTAATTTTATCGGGGCTTACAACAGGCGGTTCGTGGATTTGCTATTTTAAAGCATTGCAACTTGGGTGATGTGAATAAAGTTGTGCCTATTGACAAATCTAGCACAATATTGACAATGATTTTAGCTTTTATTTTGTTGGGCGAGCCGATTAAAACAAATATGATTATTGGAATGATTTTTATTGGAGTTGGAACTTTTGCAATGATTCAAAAAGCGAATAATAGCAGTGAAACTGTAAAAGAAAAAAATAATGCTTGGCTTATTTATGCTTTGTTTTCAGCGTTGTTCGCAAGCTTAACCGCTATCCTTGGAAAAATTGGTATTAGAAAATGTTGAATCAAATTTAGGCACTGCAATACGCACCAATCGTTGTTTTAATTATGGCATGGGCAATTGTTTTTGGACTTAAAAAAGCAGAAAGAAATTAAAAAATATTGATAAAAAAAGTCTTTTGTTTATTGGGGTTTCTGGGCTTACTACAGGGCTTTCGTGGTTGTTTTACTACAGAGCATTGCAAGAAGGGAGCCGGCAAGTGTTGTTGTGCCGATTGATAAACTTAGTATTCTGGTTACAGTTTTGTTTGCTTGTGTTTTGTTAAAAGAAAAATTAAGCAAAAAGGCTTTGATTGGACTTTGAATGATTGTGTCTGGAACTCTAGTGTTGATTTTTTAATTTAGGGGTGAGTTATGAGAATTTTAATAGTTGAAGATGAAAAAACATTGCTTGAAATAGTTTCAAAAAGGTTAAAGTCGGAAGGATACAGCGTTGACTCTGTGGATAATGGCGAGGATGGCTTGTATTACGCACAAAATGCGGACTTCATGATGCCATTGTACTGGATTTAATGTTGCCCAAAATTGATGGAATAACCATTTTGAAACAGTTGCGAAACGAAAACATACTCACGCCTATTTTAATATTGACGGCCAAAGATTCCGTTTTGGACAAAGTGACAGGGCTTGATGCTGGGGCAGATGATTATTTAGTAAAGCCGTTTTCATTGGAAGAATTGTTAGCAAGGGTTCGGGCGTTGCTACGTCGCAAAAGTGATAGCAAAGGAGAACATATTAATAGAAGATGATTTAATAATTGACACTTTAAAACATACGGTTTCAAGGGAAACGCTCCAATTGAAATGACTTCAAAAGAGTTTGCTATTTTAGAATACATGATGCGAAATAAAGGGCAAGTGTTAAGCCGTGAGCAAATTGCTGAACACGCTTGGAACTTTGATTTTGACTGCGATACAAACATTATAAATGTTTATATAAGGTATTTGCGTGGAAAAATTGACGATGATTTTGACAACAAACTTTTGCACACCAGTCAAGAGGGAGCGGATACGTATTAAAATCAAAAATATCAATATAAAAAAAATTTGATATAAAACTTAACGATTCGTGCAAAAATGACACTTTGGTACTCTGTGTTTTTATTTATTTTAATGGTAATATTCACAATTATAATTTCTATGACAGTTAGAACTTTTATGTACAACGATGCTTATAATTTGTTGCAAACGGAATCAAGCACGAATTGTATCATCAATTAAATCTGAAAAAGGGAAGTTTGAAACTAAAAAATCAAACGATTTTAATACAAATAATATTAGCTATGCTATTTTTTATCCAGATGGAGAAATTTATTTTGACAATACAAATTGGAAAGATATAAATTCGGTGCAAAATTCGTTAAAAAAAATAACAAAAGTTGATATTGGAAGACAAGACGGTCTTTTGCTTGATACGCAAATTAAAGATAGGGATAAAATAATAGGAACGCTGAGAGTGATTATGCCAACAAAACAAATTGAACATTCAATGGAAATTATCCAGATAATATTTGGGGTGGCTGTCCCTTTTTATATAATTATCGTGGTGGCTGGAAGTTTGTTTATTGCAGGCAAATCGCCAAAACCTATTGCAAAAGTAACAACAACGGCAGAACAAATTTCAAAATTAGACTTAACGAAAGGAATTGAAAATATACAAACAAAAGATGAAGTTGGTAGACTTGCAACGACTTTTAACACAATGCTTGATGGGCTTGAAGAAGCGTTTGCAAGAGAGCGACAGTTTTCATCAGATGCCTCTCACGAGCTTAGAACGCCACTTTCGGTTATTGCATTATCTACGGAAGAAGCTTTAAATACAAAAAAAACTAATGCAGAATATGTTGAAACTTTGACGAAAATTTCATCTGAAAGCAAAAAGATGAACAAGATTATCAAGCAACTTTTGACACTTACAAGAGGTTATGACAGCCAATTTTTTAACAATAAAGAAAGTTTTAATTTAAGTGAAGTTGTACATGATATTGTTTATGAAATGAAAGATGTTGCAGACAAATATGGCGTAACTATCAAATATAATCAAGAAGACAACATTACAATTTCAGCCGACCATATGTTAATAACACAAATGTTGATTAATTTAATTACAAACGCTTGCAAATATGGAAAAATTGGCGGTTATGTTGAAGCTAAAAAAGAAGTAATTGATAAATTTGTTTCTAATAACGTATCCGATAATGGTATTGGTATTTCAGAGGAAGATTTAAAATTAATATTCAAAAGATTTTTTAGGGCTGATAAATCACACACTGGCGACAGTTCGGGGCTTCTATCGTAAAATGGATAGTTGATAAAATGGATAATTGAAGGAAAAGCGATCAGGGCTTAGAAACTTGTGGAAGTGTAAAAATTCCTTTTCAAATTTAATGTTACATTAATAAAACTATTTTACAATGTAATCGTACTTAATAATATAGTGTATAAAAACTAGGAGGTTTTAGTATGGAAGAAAATAAGCCAAGTCGAACAGCAATGTGATTCAAAACGTAGCAACACCAATTGACACAACGCCTAAAATGTCAGCGTTTCAAAAGTTAAAAAACTGGTTTAAGAATAAACGGTACAGCCCAAAACAAATTGCTATAACTGGCTTTGGTTGCAATGTTTGTGCTTGGCGGAATCGGTTCACTTGCGCAAAGACGTGGCTTCGATGGTCATGAAAACCAACGTGCAAGTAATGAACAATATTATGACAATGAAGAAAATGATAAGCATAATAATAGGGGCAATGGCAACTACCAAAATAATGACAACCAAAATAATGACAATCAAAACAATAATAACAACAAAAACAATGACAACCAAAACGGTAACAATAAACAAAAATTCAAAAGACATGGAAACAACAACTAATAACTGAACCAACAATCCGATTACCTACAACAATATAAATCGGATTGTTGGTTTAATTATTGTAGGGGATGATTTAGTGGCAACTAAAAAACATTTAGGACTAACGTACAGTATGGTTTTTGCGTTTACAATTTTCATTATACTAGCAATTTTAGTTTCATTAGGAATGACAGGAACTATTGACAACTTAGTTTATGGGTTTGTTTCAAGCTTTATTTCAGACAATTAACTGCATTTTCAATGTTTATAACGCATTTAGGGGATACTGTCGTTGTCGTCGGTGTTTGCAGTTTATTATTAATTACACCTAAAACTAGGTTTGAAATTGGCTTGCCTGTTTCATTAACCGTTGCTATTTCAGCAGTTTTAAATACAGTTATTAAGCATATTTTTGCACGCCCACGCCCTAACATATTAATGATGATAAAGGAAGTTGATTATTCGTTCCCAAGCGGACACGCCATGAATAACATGGCTTTGTATGCAATGATTGCTTTGCTTTTATGTTACTCAATCAAAAGTGAAAATGTTAAGAAATGTGTGTGTGTTTGTGCAAGCCTAATTGTTTTGCTTATAGGGTTTTCAAGAATTTATTTAGGCGTACATTACGCGTCAGATGTTTTTGCAGGGTTTGCGTTAGGATATACGATTGCAGTTTCTATGTTTTTATTATGGGAAAACAAAATGTTTATATTAAATAAAATATTTCCAGGAGGTGTAAAATGGCTAGAAAGATAAAGATTATATCTTTTTGCACTTTCGCTTGTATTGTTAATTAGTTCCATAAACATTAACGCTACATATGCAGTTGAAAATAACAAACCTTATGATGTTGTAGCAATAATTTAACAGAAAAAAAATATAACCCTTTTCTGAAAATCGGTTTTAAAAGTTTGGGAACAAGATAAAGCTGAAATAACTTACAGCGGAACAAGCGAAAAGCTAAGCGGATATTTGGGATACTATTTTTAATAAAGATAAACTTAATGCTAAAAAAAATAAAACTGAATTTATTACTCATAAAGCCACAGCAACAGGGCTAACAAAAAACACAAAGTATTTTTATAAGTGTGGCGATGGGAACGAAAACAACTGGAGCGAAATTGGCACTTTTATGACTGGAAACGATGAGGGCGACTTTTCGTTTATTTACATGACAGACTCTCAAGCCTATTCAAAAAAAGATTTTTCTCTTTGGCAACGAACTGCGGAACATTCAATTTTAAAATATCCTAATGCAAGTTTTTGTAACAATAGCAGGAGATATTGTTGACGCAGGTAATTCAGAAAATTTATGGGATAATTTTTTTAGATATGGAAGCAAGCTAACAAGCAATTATACAATCGTTCCAACCATTGGAAATCACGAAAGCGTAAGGGTTAATAACACGTTTGATAAACATTTTAATTTTCCAACCAATTTAAATAAAGATTTACCCGACCACGTTTATTCGTTTGATTATTCAAACGTACACGTTGCAGTTTTAACAACAGAAATGACTTATGCACAATTTACATCACCAAAGAAAACCGTTAAAAAACAAAGCGAATGCCCTTTTAGACAATCAAATAAAATGGCTTAAAGAAGATGTTAAAGCAAGTAATAAAAAATGGAATATCATTGTTTTGCATAAAGGTTTATACTCAAGCGGTTCTCATAACAAAGATTCCGACGTTTTATTTATGAGAGAAAAGCTAACGCCAGTTTTTGATGAATTGTCTATAGATGCGGTTTTACAAGGGCATAATCATGTTTTTGATAAAGCTGTTTTATATAATGGAAAAACTGTTGATGGTTTAAATGCAAAGATAACTGAAATCAAAAACCAAAGGTACACTTTATTTAACAAACAATACAGCAGGACCAAAATTTTATGACTTAACAAAAGGTGCAAAATATCCATATTTATTAGAATTTGCCCAACCATACAAACAAATGTATACAGGCATTAGTGCAACAAATAGTGAGTTGAAATTTGAAACGTATACAGTGACTGATAACGAAACAGATAAATTATTTGACAGTTTCACAATTTTTAAATAGACAAGGGTGGATAAAATGCCAACAATTAACATGAAATCACAAGCGAACCTAATAAAAGGGCAAGGCGTAGGCTCTTGCTACGAAGAACAAGTGAAATTAGTCAAAAATGGATTAACTGATGATTTTCATGTTTATATAAACAGCTTTAAATCAAGCGATATTATCCATTATCATACAGTCAATCCTGGTTATTTTGTTGAAAGAATTTTGTGTGGGGGAAAATCAATTCATGTTGGGTATGTTCATTTTTTGCCCGATACGTTAGACGAAAGCTTGCAAATAAACCGTTGGGTTAGGAAACTATTTTACAAATATCTTATTGCGTTTTACAATAGCATGGATTATTTAGTGACCGTAAACCCAGTTATTATAGAGAAAATTTCGGAGTATCAACATTACAAAGCCCGAAACAATTTGCATACCAAATTTTGTTGCAAAGGACACTTTTTATCCTTTTGAGGATGATGATAAGAATAAACTTAGAGAAAACTTTAACCTGCCAAAAGATAAATTTATTGTTCTATGTGCTGGGAAATTGCAGTTGCGTAAAGGGTTTTATGACTTTATCGAAACGGCGAAACTTACGCCCGAAGTTTTATTTGTTTGGGCTGGTGGTTTTTCGTTTGGGGCAATTAGTGCTGGGTATCAAGGTATTAAAGAAGTTGTAGAAAATCCGCCTGAAAACGTACGTTTTTTAGGCATGGTTGAACGTTCAAATATGAATAAACTTTATAATTGTTGCAAATGTGTTTTTCTTCCTTCTTTCGATGAACTTTTTCCTATGGCGATTTTAGAAGCGCTATCGTGCGAATTACCTGTGTTGTTGCGTGATGTTCCTATTTATGAAAACATATTGTTTGGGCATTATTTAAAGGCAAGCGACGCAAAAGGATTTTCGGATAAAATAAAAATGATAGCAAAAGATAGTTTTGAATATGATAAATGGAAACAGGAATCAAAAGCTTGCAGCGAACTATATTCAGAAAAGGAAGCGTTAAAACAATGGCAAAGTTTTTATGATGGAATTTTAGTTGAGAAGAAGGTAAAAATAAACTACGAAAGGTAAACATAAACTATGAAAAATAACTTTCATCAAGCAAAATTGGTTCGGATTAATCACAATCATGTTTATGTTTATTGTTTTAATTTCTGCTGTTTTTATAACGGGCGACGTTCACACTTTGTTCAACACGATTAGGCATCTCAAACTTTCGTGGGTTTCGGTTGTTGTGGTGTTAATATTGGGTTATTGGCTTTTTGATGCGTTGATTTTAAAAACGCTAACAAACATTATGTATAAAGATTATAGCATTGTCAATGCGTTTGCTGTGGCTATGATTGGTTTGTTTTACAGCGCATTAACCCCTTTTGCAGGCGGTGGACAACCTATGCAAATTTATCAAATGAGCAAAAACAACATAAAAGCAGGCGACGGAAGTTCTGTCATTGCTATGAAATCAATTATATTTCAAATAGTTATGACAAGCTTTGGAATTATAGCTGGCGTTTTTTCATGGCAATTATTTACTGGCAAAATAAGCTATTTTGAACCGATGTTTTTCTTTGGAATTTTCACAAATGTATTATTCATTTTATTAATAATTTTCATTTGTCTTTCAAACAAATTAGTCAATAAATTATCAAACTTGTTAATCTGTTTTTTATACAAAATAAAGTTAGTCAAAAACATTGAAGTTGCAACGTTTAAAGTGAATGAACAAATTGAAACTTTTCATAATGGAATAGATTATATTAAAAAAGAGAAGTTTGCGATTTTTGTTTCTATCATTTTAACAATGGTTGAACTTTGCTTTTATATAGCTATACCATATTTTATTTATCGTAGTTTGGGGCTTAATGAAGCCGCTTTTTCGCAAATTGTATCGGCTAGTGCATTGATATTAATGATAACATCTTTCTTTCCGCTCCCGGGAGGTTCTGGTGCGGTTGAAGGCAGTTTTTACGTGTTCTTTCGCAATATTTCTACCTAAAGATATTCTTCTTCCAATGCTTTTAATTTGGCGTTTTGTGACATATTATTTGTGCATTATTATCGGCGGTTTATCTCAACTTGTGAATGTTTTTAAGTCTAAAAAGATATGACTTTAACGGTTGTATCTTTTTTTATGTTGAATTTTGCGTTCAGTTTATAATCATTTTACCTCCAGTTTATAAACTGTTTAACTTTTAGAGGTTGCCAGTTTACATTTATAGATTATACTCTTTTTATGGGCAAGAGAGAAAACAAATAACCTTGCTAAAAATTAAAAAGAGGTGCGTATTATGGAATTGAAAATCGAAGGCGTATATAAAAATTTTGCAGATAAGAAAGTTTTAAATGGCGTTGATGCAATACTTACAAACGGCGTGTATGGATTGCTTGGACCAAACGGAGCAGGTAAAACCACATTGATTAGAATTTTGGCTGATATTTTAGAACCATCAAAAGGTAAGGTTTTAATCAACGGAAAAGACAAAAACACTTGCAGTGATGAATACCGCACAAAAATTGGTTATTTACCACAAGATATGAGTTTCTACTCAACGTTTACAGGGCGTGATTATCTTGAATATGCCGCTGTTTTAAAAGGGTTGTCACCGTCAGAATCAAAGGCAATCACCTATTCAGGCGGAATGAAACGCAGGCTTGGCATTGCACAAGCGTTGCTTAACAATCCAGAAATTTTAATCCTTGATGAACCAACGGCTGGGCTTGACCCCAACGAAAGAATCAAATTCAGAAACATTATTTCCGCTTTTTCAACCGACAGATTGGTTTTGCTATCAACACATATCGTGTCAGACGTTGACTCCATTGCAAAGCAAATTATGATGGTTGAGGACGGAAAAATTGAACGTCAACAAACGTGTGAGCAGTATATTTCAAAAATGGAAGGTTGCGTTTGGACATTTGAAGTTCCTCTTAAAAATTTAGTTGAGTTCCAAAAAACAGCAGTTATAAGCAACGTTGTACCTCGTGGCGACAATATGGAAGTTCGTGTCATTAGATGAGAAAAAACCTTCGAATGATGCAGTTTCTGTTACTGCAAATTTGGAAGATGCCTATTTATACATCTTCAATTACTTAGGAAATCACAAATAAATTTTGGAACAAAACTAAATTAAAACAACTAAAATCGGAGGAATTATTATGTCATTATTTGGATTTGAACTTAGAAAGTTATTGTTAAACAAAAAAACGCTTATTACGCTTGCGGTATTTTTTCTTATATATGCCGCAACAGGAATGGTCAGCATATACAAGCTTGGTGGCAAGGCGAATTACGACATTTATTCTGGCTTAGTCAACCAACAAATAACTACGCAAGACCCCAATCAAGCTGCAATTGCAACCGCTGCTTACACAGACGCAAAGAAAACATATGGCGATAACGCAGACGTTATTGGCGACGTAACAAAAGTTATGCCAGAGTTAAACTTTAACATAAACTATGCAAAATACATTGAAAATCAAACGTACTACACAAATGGTTCGCCAAAAGATTCTACAATGTGCCATATGGTATCAACGTTTTTGAAAGCCAAATTGCAAAATTGGAACAAGGCGGCGACACTACCTCTTTTGCACATAATAAAATGGTTGACCAACTTGCCATTGAGAAAAAATCTTGGTGAACCAGTTTATGCAAACACGACCCTTTGGGATAAGCTTTTTGGCTTGTGGGGCGGTTCTATGCTACTAATATTGTTATGTGTTCCGCTTGCGTATATTATTGCGCCAGTCTTTGCAATGGAAGCGGCCACTGGAATGGATAACATCATTTTAAGTTCTAAAAATGGACGCAGAAAGATAGTAACCGCAAAATTAGCATCGGTATTAATCACATCAGTCATTATAACTGTTTTTATACATTATAGCAACCTTCTCCGTAAACTTTATGGCGGCAGGTTCAATGGTTGGCTGGGACGCTGCACTCCGTTCTGTTGAAACTTATGTTAGAGCACCGATTGGAATGGCCGTTTGGCAATATGCTTTGGTTTCTGCTGGTTGGTTAGTGTTTGTAAGTGCTTTCATTGGAACATTTGTGGCGTTTATTTCTTCAAAAATTAACAGCCTTATGGGAACTTTTGGAGCGGCGTTGTGCGTGCTAATTGGCAGTTCAATATTATCTTCTTATGCAAAAAATTTCCCAATGTTTATTCAAAATATACCTCAAATTTGCACCAGCAGACATAATTCAACCAAACAAACTTTTCTCAAGCTACAAAGTGTTTAACATTTTTGGAAACATCGTTCCTCTTTATGCGGTTGCACCGTTTGTTGTGGCAATATTAACAGGCATTTTAGTTTGGGCAATTTATCACTTCCAAAAAACACGCACAGTTGCTTAGAAAATATACTCATATACAAAAACCGTAGGATTTCCTGCGGTTTTTGTTTTAAAATGGTAATAAATATGATACAATTAATTGAGGTGAAAATTTATGACAATTAAAAGAAGGCTATTTATTTCAAATATATTAATGTTGATTTTGCCTGTGGTTATAACTACGGCTATAACAATTATTGTAGCTTCTAGTTTTATGGGTATTACGGGCATTCAAGATATTAGGGCTTTTATAGGCGAAGAGAATGTTTCAAAAACGGTTGTTACTGATGCTACAAATTACAGAACGATTGTTTCTACTATTATTTTTGCAATTGTTTTATTAAGTTCATATTTTACAAATTTGTTTTTAAATAAGTTTGTTTTTAAGCACATAAAAAACCCAATAGAAACGTTATCAAGCGGTGTTCATCAAATAAGAGACGGCAATTTAGACTATAAAATAAGATATGAAAACAATGATGAATTTAAGCAAATTTGTGAGGATTTTAATGAAATGGCGTTGCGACTTTCAACTTCTGTTTCATTAAAGCAAAAAGATGAAAACAATCGCAAAGAATTAATTGCTGGCATATCCCATGATTTATTAACGCCTCTGACTTCAATAAAGGCTTATGTTGAAGGTTTAGAAAAAGGTGTTGTAACAAATGAGGAAATGAAAACTCGTTATTACGATACTATTAAAAGCAAAATAGACGACTTGGAACATATTATCAATAAGCTGTTTTTGTTTTCAAAGTTAGATATTGGCGAGTTTCCTTTTTCTCTTGAAACCAGTCAACATAACAAACGAATTGGCAAATTTCACAAACCAAATAAAAGATGAATATGCATTAAAAGGTTTAAATATAACGCTTATTGAGAATCGATGAAAATATATTTGTAAATGTTGACATTGTTCAAATACGAAATGCAATTGTGAATATACTTGAAAATAGCGTTAAATATAAAATTAAAGATGAATGTGAAATGAAAATAACGTGTAAGTCTGGCGATAAATTCATTAAAATTATATTGGAAGATAATGGTGTTGGCGTTCCAGAAGATTCAATTGACAAACTGTTTGACGTGTTTTACAGAAGTGACCAATCAAGAACTAACCCGAGCGGAGGAAGTGGTTTAGGGCTTGCTATCACATCAAAAATAATCGAACGTTTAGGCGGCACAATCCACGCCAAAAATGTTGCCACTGGCGGGCTTTCAATCATAATAATGTTGCCAAAAATTACAGGAGTTGAATGAAAATGAAAAAAATTTTAATTGTTGAAGATGATATGTCCATTGCTGAAATTGAACGTGATTTTTTAGAAATAAACGGCTTTGAAACGTTTATTTCATGGACGGAATTGACGGACTTGCTCAAGCCTTAACAAATAAATTCGATTTAATCTTATTGGATTTAATGTTGCCGAACATGAATGGTTATGACGTTTGCAAGCAAATACGTGACAAAGTAAATGTTCCAATTATTATGGTAACGGCAAAAGTAGAAGAAACGGATAAAATCAGAGGTCTAGGCTTGGGTGCAGACGATTATATATCCAAACCATTTTCACCGACTGAACTTGTGGCAAGGGTAAAAGCAAACCTTGCCCAATATGAACGCTTAACAAACACTGAAAACACAAGTAATATAACCCATTTTGAAAAAGAAAATTTACAGTTTGGAAACGTCAAAATCAACATTAAAAGCCACCGTATT
>JAGWCC010002021.1:0-14997 GCA_022651775.1 Drusus annulatus
TTTTGCTCAATAATTTCTGTTTGTGTCGTTTCTAATTAGCTGTTCTATTTTGTCAAATAAAACGTTTATTTTGAGGATCATTCAATCGGCTTGCATCGTTTTCTTCTGAAATTTGACCCCCTGCAACTAAATGTTTAAGGTTAACCCTAGTTCTTGTCCAAGATTATTTCATTCTGAACTTCATTAGATTAAAACAAAGCTCAGTCCTCTGTTCACATAAAAATGACTAGATTTTCAAGTCTATTTTTTTCGAGATTCCTCGAAATTCGATCCAAATGGCCAGTCGTAATGCTGGAAGAGTGTGCAGTAGTAACATCAGTATATCTGGAAAAAAATATCTCAGTTTAATAAATAGAAGGACGTCTAATTTTCAAATAACAATCGCTAAATAAAATATTTATATAAGTTTTCACTTACATTTCACGGGTGTTTTAATTTCCAATGAATATGCAAATTTTTACTGCGACTGTAATGCGCAAAAAAAATTTTTTCAAATCTCAAAGTTAGGAATTGAAGGCCCTGCATCAAAAAAAAAACACCTCCCTTTTTTATGCTTGATAAAAAATCAAAAAGAAGTCAACAAAACTTAAAAAAAGTCTTTAATTTCAATTTTATTAAATTAATATGGGATTCCATTGGACGTAGGTACTATACAAAAAGGTTTTTTTTTACAACTCTCCATCAAAATCGTAATGTTGCAAGCTCTTCAATTACATCGACAACGCAAAATAAAATGTTATATTGCATCAACCAATTACTAACCGTTATGTGACTAAAGGGGTACTCGGGTACCCTTTTCAGTTTATGACATTGTTTTTTTTTGTCCCCGTAAATCTGATCCGCTGAAAATTTGCCCCATCTCCGCCAGATTGGAAATTGACATTCCTACGTAACGTTTGGATATGTGGAAGGTGGCATGTAAGCCAAAAACGCTTAACTAAAACTTACATCTTCTAATGACTGAACGGTTTAACCGGGGACTCTCATTAGCTTTAAATTGAATCCTTCTCAAAGCGCAATTAATATTTGAAAATTTGTTACAATATACGAATAAAAGTATTTTTAAAGTAAATATGACCAAAATAGTAACAATGATTGTCTGAAACTATTATTGATAAGTGTTTGGCAAATGTGGCATGTTAGTGTGTCGATAATGATAAATTGCTCATCGTTTACCATTTTTATACAAAAAAACACAAGTATTTCGAGATTTTTAAGTTTCTGCTAATATAAAAGCTACCAATAGTGGAAATGCACTGAAAATAACTCTTTACTTAAATAGAATAAAATAAACGTTAAATATGCAAGGGCTTTAAATTCCATCCAAAACACGTGAAAGCACCCTGGTACCCAAACCTTCAGTCATGTGAAGAGGTAATTTTCTTCAATCACATAAAGGTTAATAGGCTAGTGGTACACTTTAGATTTCACACCCCGCAAAAACAGTTTGTTGCAATACTACTAAAACTGAATCTTTGCAAACAATAGGGTTTTTTTAAATTGAGTTACAAATGACGTTCCGCATGTTGACTTAAAATATCTAACTGATATCGACTGACTAAAGTTAGTTTTGGTTCTAACTGTTTTTTTAGTTTTTTGCGCTTTATTAAAACTGACCATAACAACATTTTGGTGGTTGTAAATTTCTAAGCTAAACAAAATCTACTGTCAAATTTACAATCAGTTTTAAGGAAACGTTTGAAGAAGAGCGAAAATATTGAATCGCTCTCGTGCATTATTGGTCAGTTATTCAGTTTTAGTAGTATGGCGACGAGTTATTTATTTTTGAAATAAAAATTTTCGTGCAGGTGGGTAATAGAGCGCACGCTTTTTACAAATTTCAAAGCTTACTCTAGAAATATTATTGACAATTATCAAAACTGCATTTCCATTTCAACCGCGTTACTTCACAGTGAGCTTTATTGGAGTAAGAATATATGAAGAGGTACCTTTACAAAACAGTGTAGTCAGGTCTTTTGACTTTTTACCGACTCGATAGAAAAATACAAATATATTTTAAAGAGTATTAGATAGCCTATTAGTTACCATCCACATGGAAATCGGTCATTTTTAATAAACCTATTTGAACCCATTAAACCAAACAATATCAATACACCATTAAAAAGATTTATGAAGTCAAAATATGACACAGACACTTATAACAGAAGGTTTGCCCAAATAATGATGGAACGTTTTTGTTGATCTTATGTCTTTATATCATTAAAAATGAGAAAATTCTAAAGTTCAGTCAAAAATATTTAAAACTGTTGGAATACCTCTGAAAAGTGATTTTTAAAAATCTATGTTTGGTCTTATTTGAACATTCACGCATAGCGAATATCACCATCATTTTTGATTTGTTTGTTTGAACATTTTTTTTTTTTACCCCAAATAAATAACCTCAAAATCCATGACGTAAGTTATAAGGTCCGATAATACGAAGTCAACGTGGACAGAGAAAATTTTTAAATACTTAAAAGTGCTGCAATATTATGTGAAAACTTTTTTGTCTTTCTCTCTCATGGTATACGACTTAAAAACCCGGAGAAAGTGATTTATCGCAAATTTGTATTTGTTGGGTAAAAGTATTTAGCTTTATCTCCTTATATATTCTTGCTCCAAAGTGTTGTCCTTACAAAAATGGACAGCTGGCCCAGAGGATCGCAATTGCCTAAAGCAAAGCGTTCGCATGGCGTATAGCGGCGCAGGCTATTGGTGAAGCCAATTATTGAAATGCAAAAAAAAACATTAATAAATAAAACACGTTCAGACTGTATTAGATAGAAAATACTGTGTTCGAAAGTGAACATTACCCAGGATGTTTAAAAGCATTTACTTAAATGCCTTATTTACTTTTCTTAATACCATCATATCAATACCGCGTGGAATCCTTTATCTTCTAAAATATCTAAGCACAAATAGCAACCATTTTTTCGGAAACGCGTTTTTTCGTTAACAAATTTTATGCCGCAACCGCAAAAGGCCGATAAAACTATAGCTTTGCTTAGCGCAAATTATAATCAAAATATATTTTAATGGTCCAAACAAAACTTTTTATTCGGGTAAATATGTTTCTGATAAAAACACTTCTAGAGCAAAAGTTAAATACCTTGTCACTTTGCATGAAAAGTTGTGCTTTTTAAGAAACCTTATATGTGTTGTCATTGCAAGAACATAGAGTCGAATTTAGAGCTGTTCCAATCAAAAAAAATATGTTGTTAAATGAAATAAAGTTGTCATTACTTATACAAACAGCAAAATATCTTAAAAAACTATGCTTGTTTTTTTTAACGACTTTTTTGCTTAGATCTACTAAAGGCAAGTGAAAAAAATACCCGTATTAATAACACTGCTAAAATAAATAAATTCAATTCAAAACTCTAAAGAGAATCGCCATACAATTGTTAAGCACTGATGACTCACAATGCCGGTTGGT
This sequence comes from Drusus annulatus, assembly GCA_022651775.1. Lineage (NCBI taxonomy): Eukaryota > Metazoa > Arthropoda > Insecta > Trichoptera > Limnephilidae > Drusus > Drusus annulatus. The sequence goes on from JAGWCC010002021.1 coordinate 3,437, forward strand.
GTGGTCAAATAAACTCTAAGGGCATATTATTACTAAATGAAAAAAATAAGTCAAATAAATTTTAGAAATTCGAAGTTAAATATGTTTCTGACCAAAGCGCCCCTCGAACGAGAAATAGATGCTTCGTCAACTTTACAAAAAACGTATTACTTTTCATGTAAGCCTACACATTTTTTTTTGTGGACAAAACTGCATTAACAGCTGTTCTAAGCACAATTTTATATTGTTAAATGGAATAAAGTTGTCATTGTTAGTAAAAACAGCAATAAATATAACAGCAGATGCTTAAATGAAATTCTTCCGTACATCCATTATAGTTAAGTGAACATAACAACCGGTTTTCATAACGAAACAGTTTGACTTCAAATAGCTAAATTTAACTGAAATCTTAGAAGAACATCGCGATATTTATTTATTTTATTTTTAATAAAGAAAAAAACGGTACATTGGTATAATGGTATATATAACAGTACAAACCTATAATATATGTTTCATTGTATTATCACGTTTATATATTAAATATTACCAGATGACGAGTGTACTTGGTGTATGTGTGCGCATAAGGCAAGTCTCATATCTTTGAAATAATGCTTTTTTAAATGAAAGGCAAAAACTATTCCACGTATAAAGAGCACGGTTGATTAGCGAATTTGCTGCTGCATTTGTTTTATTACTTGGCGTGTAGAATAGTTTAGTGTGGCAAATATGTTTCAAAGGTTTGTTGAAATTAATCAGGGTAGAATTTATATGACATGGAAATTATTATTTAAAATTATATGTAGTAATACTAAATGGGCTATTGTTTACCTTTTGCAAGAACTGAAACTTATGTTGAAAGTAATTGTTGCATTTGAAATTAAGATATTTTATAAATTTGTTTTGTATATGTTCTATACCCTCAGTGTACAATTTAAGCTAAGGGTTCCAGATTGGCGGAGCGTATTCCAGTACACTTATGACTAATGAGAAATATAGGATTTTAATAGTACGCAAGTTACTAAGCTCTTAACTTATTCGCAGAACAAAACCAAGTATTTTAAATGATCTATCGACAATTATTGAATCAATATGCTAATTTAATATTAATTTGTTGTGTATGTAAACGCCAGGATGTTTAAATCCCGTTTTAGAGATGACTGGTTCATTGCGGAGTAAATTAGAAAATTGAACTTTTTATTTATAGACATAGAGTGGCATTTTGAAACGTTAAGATTTAAACAGTTAACATCGCAATATTTGCCAAGTCTATCCAAGTCACTTGGTTACGCTTCACAATCAGAGAGAGAACGATCAATATTTAATATTTTCAAATCGTCAGCTTACAATTCCTATTCGCAATTGTGAAAAGATGATCTAATGTCGTTATTAAACACACTAAACAAGAGCGGACCCAGGTGTGATCCCTGGGGAACTCCTGATATTATACCTCGACAGAGTTTAAGAAAACGCCGCTAGTTAAAATTACCTAATTAAGGTTGCTTATATAGAATGTTACCATGTAAACTAAACGAGACTAGCTTTTTCAAAAGAATTGAGTAAATTTTGCGGTGAAAAGCTTGTAAAAAGTCTGTATATATATAACATCAACCTGCTCCATTTATAGTGAATATCGCTTCAAAATCTGAACTGCTCACAATCGTCTAAAGCCAGTGAGAGTTTGACATACCCAATTTGAGTATATTGTGAGGACTAAGGTAGTGAAAAGGAGAAGGAGATGGGGAAGAGGAAGGTTGGGAAGTACCTGGATATTCAGATCTGGTCACCAAACACGGTTTAAGCCGTTTCAAGCAACGTTTCGATTCTGAATAGTGGTGCTTCACCAGGGCGATACGTAAAGTATCTACCACTCTAGGACGCGCCGCAAATATACTTTATACTTTTTTATACGAATTAAACGTGTTGACACATACTAATTGAAGAAAATTTACTTGCGCTCACCGGGCTTGAACCCGCGACCCCCTGAGTCGTAGTCGAGTATCTTACGACTCAGCCGTCAATAAGCAATGGCTTGGTACATAGTTTGCCGCTTTGCAAAGATTACAGAATCTAAGTGCAGAAATAAATTATAGCTTAAATCCACGTTCTTTCTGAAAAAAAAAGTTATTCAACAAGTAAATTTGTAAACAGTATTCATAAAAGTTTTAAACTTTTTTTAAATCTATAAAAGTGGTATCAAACGACTTACGACCCATAAATAGTGGAATTTATGTATCTAAAATTAATTTTCTCCAAATACTTTCATAGAACTTTTATAGCAGGGTTGTTTGCATATGACCAAACTAAAGAAAAACATAAACATAACAGACTTCCAGAGAATCTAAATAGATAATTCTGAAGTGCATCTAAAAATTATTTATTTTATTCGACACAAATGTCAGCATAGAAAGGCTTTCGCAAGCTAAACGTGATGAAAAAATACGCGAAAGGAATAGAAAAACTACATTCTGAAGCACAACATACACAAAACTAGATTTCTATAGAATCTAAGCCGATAATTCTGAAGTGCGTCTAAAAATAATTGAATTATTTCTACACAAATTGCAGCAAAGAAATAATTGACTTGAATTGCAATAAATAAATTTCCTCTATCGAGCGAAAGGAATCCCTTTTCCGTATGCTATGCACACAATATTACTAATACAACCAGGTTGTAACATAAATCAACGCTATTTACTGAAAGTTCACGTGTGGAAAGAACGCGTCAAAGAATGGACGAAAATTGATATAATTTTTCACAACGCAATACAATGCAGATTTCTTAATTGTATATTATTTTATGTGAATACCGCACAAGAGTCTTAACTACTCTCAACTCTCTGAAACCAGTGGGACTATGGCAACCTTAATTAGGGTTTGCTGTGAAGCTGTGAGACACTTTAGTATTTATAGCTTTGAACCAAATATACCCGCAAAGCATTAATTTCTTTTAATTTATGTGGAGTACCACATTAAAATTTATTTGATAGTACATAAATAACACTTGTACTTATGTATGTACGTATTCACAAAGAAAATATAATATTAAACAAGTATATATAGTTTAAGCCGTAATGCAACTTGGTTACTCTAAACGACATCGTACTTAAAGGAGGAAGGGGGAAGGGGGAATGGGGAAGGGAAGGAAAGGGGAAGGGAAGGGGGAAGGGGGAAGGGGGAAGGGGGAAGGGGAAGGGTAAGGGGGAAGGGGAAGGAAAAGGGGGAGGGGTAGGGGGGGGTAAAGGGGTCGGGAGGGGGAAGGGGGGGAAGGGAAAAGGTGGAAGGTGGACGGGGGAGGTAAATGGGGGAAGGGGAAGTGCAAGGGTAGAGGGGCGAACTGGGAAGGGGGTGGGGGTAAAGGGGAGGGGTGAGGATGAGGGCGAGGGTAAAGGGGAGGGGAGTGGGTGAAGTGGGGAAGTGGGGAAGTGGGGAAGGGGAAAAGGTTAAATAAGTGAGGAGGGGGGAACTGGGAAAGGGAGGGAATGGGGAATAGGGAGTGGGGGAATAGGAATGGGGAATAGGACTGGGAAATGGGGAATTGGGAATAGGGAATGAGGAATAGGGGTTGGGGATTGGGGGGAATGGGGAATGGGAATTGGGGAATGGAGAATGGAAAATGGGGAATGGGGAATGGGGGGAATGGGGAATGGGAATGGGGAATGGGGATTGGGGGAATGGGTAGTGGGGAATGTGGAATCGTTTAGTTGGCCTGCTGGGAAGGTGACCCAGTGTTTCCCGGAGGCACCGCGGGGAGGTCTAAACGTACCGCCTCCAAGGAAGGGAAAGGAAGATTTGAAGGAAGTATAGGTGGGAGAGTAAATGGTGACGTTTTGATCGTGTGGGGGTTGTGCAATATTTTCCAAAACCGATTGGAATTAAAGCATATCGTCGTTAACACAAAAATACCTCCCATGTGTCAAAAACGTAATTGTTCAGGAGGAAATTAAAAAATGATTTTTGAAAGTTACAGATATTTTTTTTAGACATCAAAAATACACTTTGTAGTTTTACGAGTAGATGCAATATTTATAATATGTATTTTCACCAGTAAAAACATTATAACTTCTAGTACAAATTGAAACTCTACGCAATGTTATATATATTTATTTTTAGTAAAGTTGACTACATGAGATGTATTTTCCCGATGACGACGATATAATTTAAAAAAAGGAAAGTGTTTTTTTTATTTTTTTTATTTTTATTACATTATGATTATTAAATAAAATGGGAATTTTAACTTTCTAAGTTACTGCAAGTAACTTGTCTGAAGAATTTTAGCTTAGCAACGTTATGTTTTCCAAAAACAAATTAAAATAATCAAAAAAAATAACTGCAAATTAACATTATAAAATATTAAGTCCATGTTGTAACCTAAATATGTACACAAGTTGAAAAATATAACAAAACATTACAAAAGTTTTGTTATAGTAAGAACAGTTTACCCCACAAAAAAATAACAATGAACTTAATATCAGTAAGTATCAACTAATAAGAGAGGCTATGGAATTCGTTTTAAAGACGATGCGATATTTTAGAGATACTGCTATTTTCGAAACACTTAAAATTTCTAATATAACATAAATAGAATAATCAAAATTAACCAAAAAACTATATTTCTTACCATTAACTTGACCGTGCCATTTTCAATCAACTAAATATTTTTTATGTTGCTTACACTAGTATCTTCAAGAATTTAAACTTAATCTAACAGTCGATTTTGCTAGAGAACTGAAACTTTTTATTTTGATATTATTTATTGAAATAATATAAATATTTTTCAACAGAATAGGAAACAGAGAAAAAAACATTTAAATAATTAGGTAGTGACCAAACCTCGAACTCGGAACCTCTGCTCTATCCAAAATAAACGTCTCTCCCAATCGAGCTCCTGAAACCTTTTTAGACACTAGTTTTGTACCATACTTTTATTTTATATGAGATCTTTGAAACGTATGTGCGGTAAAACCGAATGTGACCATATTAAAAATGTGGATATCCGGAAATAATGCAAAGCTGATGTTAGCGTAATGAATAGGATAAAGAAAGGGACGCTTAGATACTTTAGACATGTAGAGCGAATGAACGAAGAAAAGAGTGTGAAAAGAATATACAATGCGAAAGTGAATGGAAGAAGAAGTCGAGGACGCTCGAGAAAGACATGGCAAGACAAGTAAATCAAAATACTTGAATCGGGTCATGTGAAGAGTCAGAATAACAGAAGAGTATGTATGAGACGATGTACGAATGTAAATGAAGCAAGGAGTGTGTGCTTTGACACAGTTATATAGCGGTCTGTCCTCTCTGCCTACCCCTGTGGAGAAACGGCGTGATGGTTAGTTAGTTAGTTTAATTATTTATATTTTGCGTCTCTTTTGGTTTCATTGAAAATTATTGATATTATTCCAATAATTAATATATTAAATAGCATCAAGCTTTAAAGTTAATTCTAATTTATTATTTTTCTACTTAAAGTTAAGGGATATTCCGTAAATAAAATTGAATAATTTATCCAAGACACATTTATACAGTCTAGGTATACAACTGTGTTCGGGTAGAGTTTTGCATACCATTACAAATATGGTTGTTGTATTGGAGTTTTTTTTAACTTAGGAAGTATGAGATTGATAAAAATGCCGGTTTCTAAAAGGTTTCGGTAGCTCAATTGGCAGAGATGTTTCTGCCGGATAGAGTAAAAAGTTCGGGTTTGAATCTCGGTCGCGAATTATTTTTTTTTTTGTTTTTTCAGTGTCTTTTTTCTGCTATATATTTTATTAAAATAGAAGTTTGAAATGAACATAAAAATATTATTTTGTAAAGTCTTTGTAAAATAATTCAAACACGCCAACAGAGATTGGACAAATGTACATTCGATTTTATGATACACCTAGACACACATACTGGCTAACTAGATCTATAGTTGTTTATACACAAAGCTGTCCAGTATTTTGTATGCAATAAGAATAATGGAATATGATTGAAAATGATTTGCTTTACCTGACATGCAGATATTTACTTTGAGTTTTTTAGCGTTTATCATTAGATCAGAATCACGTGACTAATTTTGTAGAGAAATAAAATCCGACTGCAAAAATGTCATGGCAGTAGTTTAATTTTCTTGAAAAATTATACGTGTTGTTTGTTTTTTTTTTCTTCATATTGATACAACGATATTAAAATGTGCTCATATTAAAACTGATCATTATGAGACTGTTGTGATATTTCTTATTTCACTAAGTTTGTTTTCTCTTACCCCTATCGCATTGCTTACAAAATATCTAACGATTTCATTGATTCTAAACTAGCAATTACTTTTGTATTGTCTTTGATACGTTTTTTGTTATTAATAATAATGATTTCATATAAACAAGTTGTTACCGGTGAAACATAACTGGAGGTAACTTGACTTGCCAAGACTTGCTTCCACCTATTTCAAATAAAGAAAGGAAAAGAATCCTGTTCCCAAAAAACTAATAGAGAATCGCTAATGGCCTTACTTAATGGCATTTAGTTTATTTCCATCAATATAATGTAAGATTTTAGTAGAGAAACTCTCCACGTTAATTATATTTGATAATAACCGAAAATTTATTTGGGAATTTAAATATGGACAAATTGGTAATAAAATATAATTTCTTAAAAGCTTTTGAGTAAATGTCTCTAGAAATTATATAAACAGTTTGTCTGTAAGAGGCTTCGTCACAGTTTCACAATACTTTCGGAAAGAAAAATAATTATAAAGCATAACTTAACGATGATAGAAAAACGTTTTTTAATAAAAAATATTAACTTTTAAATTGAAGTCGTAAAAATTAAGGTTTAAGACAAAAAATCAGAATCTCTGATGGCGATCAATTGAAAACCCCACGATAAGAACCTTTAAACATTTTAAAAATTAAAAATGATGACTTAGTATTCTCACTAAAATAATTCTGGTACGCTCTATCTAATGAACACACTTTCAGATCATAAAAATGGCACGAACATGGAAAATCAAAGAGTGTTTAACTGAAAATTTTGTAATAACTGAAATATTTTTTATTGGCAAGAACATGTTATCAACAATAATAACATTGTATTGCAGAAATGCATTTAAGTGCCAAAATATATATTATATTTAGTAACTATAACATTCATGAAAAATAGTGAACATGTGACGGTACAATTTTTTTTTTACAAAACGCAAAAACACTAAATATCTCAGAATGACTCGACAGTTAGTTGACAGGTTCTTGCCGTGGGGTCTACAATTATTATTAATAATAATTTTCAGCACTTTCTTCAAGAATCCAAGGATTTTTCCAATATGTGTTGGTGGCTTGTTGTAGAGGTGCCGCATGTTCTGACTGGTGAAATGTTTCAACCGTAAGAATAGCAACTGATTTATTTGGCTTGTTTTACTGTAGCGGTAGTTTTATTATCAGATCGCGAAGGTTGAGATTCTAATAAATGCTGTAGTTTGAGTTTGTCACCATCACAACCATCTTCAAACCTTTCACTGAAGGGTTGCGGTCATCTTTTTCTTCAACTCGCTACAATAAAAATCATGCATATATGATAAGAGATAGGTACTAGTTGATATGTAGGGTATAATTAATATTTGTTATAGGTGGGGTATGGAAAGTAATACAAACTTCGATTATTTCTGTTACATTCTCAATGGTATCATCACCATAGATTCTATAACAGGTTATTCTACTCGAGACAGCGGTCAAAATTTTGTCATTGGCTTCATTCCCATTTTTCCTTCCGCATTCTACAAACAATATTAATTAAAATCAGTAACGTATTTACATTGAGAGGTTACAATTTATCTGTGAAATAATTTAAAGCTTTTTAATAGGCTGGACATGGAAAATTAAACTTACTTCGATTATTGTGATATTCATCGTGATAATATTCCACAGCAAGGAATACACAGGAGACAGTGGAAAATTGGTAAGGATGCTATCATTGGCTTCATTTTATTCTTGTTTTCCGCTTGCTACAAACGATATTCAAATCATTAATGTATGTATTTTAAGGTTCGGCACTCAATATTTACGCTAAAAGTCACTTTGTAGCATTTTTATACAAGCAATACTACAAATGATTTATTTGAATTTTTTCTCTGGGTAGTTAGAAAAATATCAGAGATTTCCAGTGAATGCAATTTTTTAAATCTAATCCATTAAATTTTATGAAAAAACATACTAAAACGACAGTCAAAGGTGTAATTTGTAAACCAGCAAATGCATTTGGCACGTTTTATGCAAATTTTCAGTAAGATTTATGGGTTAATGAATTGTATTCACTGGAAACCTAAGACATATTTCTAACTACCCGAACATAATTAACAAATAAATATTTTGTAGTTTTGCTTTTACTAGAAAACCAAAAGTGTCATTTTTTGGTGCTTACTATACGATCGTTGGAAACACAACTTTGTTTTAATTTTATTAAACTTTTACATAGAATTAGAAAGAACTATGTTTTTTCAACGATTTAAGAGATCAACGTGTAGAATATCCTAGTTTTAGATATAAATCGGTTGTTTATTTACCTATTTTACTGTCTATTTTATGTCGTTCCACCCTCTGTTATAATTTATTTGTCCTTGTATACATAAAACCGCCATTGTCGTTTTTCATTTATCGATGGTGGAAAAGGCTTTGCATAAAGCAACCTGATAAGCCGGCCAGGAGTTTGTGTCTTCAGTCAGATGTGCAGCGAACTTGCCGAACCTGGTACAAGTTGCACAGACGGGTTTGGTTAAAGCATTTGGGCAGATTATCCGGGCATGACCTACATTTCCACAGTGACCACATCTTTGCTATTTTTTGCAAAACTTTAAAGAATGTCTGGTCATTTGGCAGGTGGAACACACTATAAGGCCAATTTAGTCACGAACGTGGACAAATTCCAGTTCTTAGAAGAAAAAAAAATCTCTCCAACTCGTGAGGTAGACAGTCAGGAACTTTATGGATCCTGTTCAAGAGCCAGCTAGGTGACTAGCAGGTATTCTAGTTTTTAGATTTGTTTTGTCCAAGGCTCCAAGTCACAAGGTACATTATAGAATATCACTTGCTAGAACCGTTTCGTCGGTAGTCAAGTGATCAGGGTAGTAAAGTTTGCTAGACCATTGGTTCCTAAGATCTTTAACTGGTCTTCCTGAGTAGCGGTTGTGATCACTACGACTTTATTACGATTACTCCTTTTATCTGCCAAGTAGATCCTAAGCTCTAATGAACGTAAGACATCCTTCAGGAGCTGATTTTTGTCGATTTACTTGATCGAATACAATAAGATTCAGCAAATTACAGGTTTAGGGGTGTCAACGTGGGCCTGTACGGGCCATTAAAGATGGTACCGTAATGGCGTGAATAGAACTTCGTTTTGCGCTACACCATTGCGCGAAGGGTGACTGGATATATTTTAACGTTTGATGAGTTTCCTGAAAAAAAATCATTTTTGCATAACATTAAACAATAATGGGGTTAGGCATGCATCAAGTAATGAAAGTTCACTGAAAAACTCACCTCTGGAACATTCAGGATACGGTTCTTCATCCGGCCGGAAATCTATGGCAGCCTCCATGAATACTTGGCACTAGTTTTTGATGTTCGTCTTTTAATAAATATACTGCAGTTTAGTCCGCGTTATCTCGTGGGAAGTAATTTAGTGAGCAATCAACCTCCAGTGTTTCTCCCAAACACGGCAATAAGCAAATATATATTTGTATTTATGAACCTTTTAGAGTTAAGAGCATAATAAAAGCTTCACTAATTTTTGTTGGTCGCATTCAAATCTTATTTTTTTTTTTGCATTTTTTTTCAGTCAAACGTGCAGCGGGCTTGTTGAACCTGGTACAGGTTGCACAGACTGGCTTAGCGACAGCAATTGGGCAGTTTATCCGGGCTTGACCTATACTTCCGCAGTGGCCATATCTCTGCTGTTTCTTGCAAAACTATGAAGAATGTCTGGTCATTTGGCGCGTGGAACACACTGTTGCTGTCACGAATGTGGCACATATTCCAGTTCATAGAGATTATTTTTTTCTCCAATAGCACGTGACGTAGACCGACAGGAACTTTGCGAACCCTGTCTGAGTGGCAGCTAGGTCACTCAGTTTGCAGTTGTTCACGGTGGTCTCTAGATTTGTTTTGTCCAAGGCTCTTGCTACGGTACTCTTGTGGAATCACTCATCTGTTGAGTCTCGAGGAACACTATAGAATATAGCTTACTGGAGTCGTTTTGTTGGTAGTCGGGTGCTCAGGGTAGTGAATTTTGCTAGACCATTGGTTTCCAAGATTCGTTTCTGGTCTTTCTGAGTGGTGGTTTGGATTACTACAACTTTGTTACGAGTACTCCTTTCATCCGCAACGCAGATTCCGAGCTCTGATGATTGTAAGACATCCTTCAGGGGCTGATTTGTGTTGATTTATTCGACCGCATCCAGATTCAGTAAGATTCAGCATGTGTCAGGTTCAGGAGCTTCTACGTGGTTCTGTGCGGGTGATCAGAGACGCTATCGCGATGGCGTGAATAACACATCCTTGTGCGCAAAGCTACTGTGTGCAGGGTGATTGATACATTTTAACGTTCAATGAGTTTCCTGAAAAATTTTCATTTTTGCATAACATAAAACAATAATGGGGTTAGTCATGCATCAAGTAATGAAAGTTCACTGAAAAACTCACCTCTGGAACATTCAGGATACGGTTCTTCATCCGGCCGGAAATCTATGGCAGCCTCCATGAATACTTGGCACTAGTTTTTAATGTTTGTCTTTTTATAAATACACTCCAGTTGAGTCCGTGCAACCTCGTGGAAAGTAATTTTACTAGCAATCAACCCCCAAAGTTTCACCCAAATACCGCAATAAGCAAATATAATTATAACTTATATTTATGATTTATTTGGAGCTAAACGCCTAATACAAACTTAACTTTTTTTTTGTCTCATCCAAATCTTTTTTCTTTGGTTTGCGTTTTTCTAATTTTTATTTTTTAATCAATTTAAAAATAAAGTTTTTATGCGTATTTTAACCACTATAAAATGGTTGCCGATATCGCATTCATTAATACTGGTTTTTAAACATTATATTAATGTTCTGTCTTGAGTTTAAACTAGTTATAATTTTTTAAGCTTTGACATTAAGAACTCACTTTGCGGAAAGATATAATTAAATTTTAAATAAAAGTAACTTTGTTTTGACACCACTTTATTGGATACATATATATATAAACCAACCGGTTTCGGCTCTACCTGAACCTCCTTCAGGGCTGAACAAATATGTATTAAATCAAAACAGAATTATAATGCTTGGGGAAAACATAAATGGGCACATCAACTTGGGTGGGGGTTAAGTACGGGAGAGGTGGTAGGAGCAGGGGTAGGGGGGTGGAAGGGGAACAAATTTAAAATCGGGCTGCTGGATAAATCTAGTTGCTTTTTAAGTAAATTATTTTTATTTATTTTTAGGGATTTTTTAATTTCGAGTGCTTCTAAATTATTTAGACGTAGACCTATTTCGTTTCTATGAAGTACGTCTATTCCAGAAGATTTGAAAAAAGAATGATCCATATCAGGTGTAATGGATCACTCTT
>JAGWCC010000214.1:600000-832663 GCA_022651775.1 Drusus annulatus
ATAGTGAGTAGTTTTATCACTAAAAATTTAAGATGATAAATATATTTTTTTTAATTATTTTCTCGAAAATTGCGAGTAACTACGCCCTTTTCTTGCATAAATACTTCCTTAGAATGTCTCATTTTTCTAATATTCAATCAGAGACAAACGCTTTTCGTAAAAAGCTTAAAAGCATTTGTATATGTGCTAATAAAGGCAAAAAGTAAATGATATAAACAACACTAGATAAAGCTATTGATTTTCTTTTTTAGATACCCTTTTTTGTCTTGTTTTGATCGAGTCAATTTTAATTCCATTTATCCAAAAAAAGCTTTACGGAAACTGTCGTTGGCAATTAACGGTTAAACATTTTTTGTAAAATTTAAGTGGTTGATACTGTACGAATCGCTCTGGTGAAAGACCACCAATCAGAATTGAAACGTTGCTTGAAACGGCTTAAGCCGTGTTTGGCGACCAGATTGAATAGCCCGATACTCTCCTACTTTCCTCTCCCCCATTTCCTTAATCTTCTACTACCTTTAGCTTCACAACACACCGCAACTGAAGACGCCATAGCCTCACTGGCTCCAGACGGTTGGGAGCGGTCGGCATTTAATTAAAAAAACTTGTCTTCAAACAGATTTAGCCACACATCTCAAGCTTTTCACGATAGCCGGGTACTTCCCGACCCTCCTCTTTCTCTTCTCTTTTATTATCCCCTCCGTCGCCCCACAGAATAGTCGTATTACCCAAGTACCCCGAGCACCGCTCACGAGCGGTTCAACTTTTGCAGTATTAATTGGCTTAAAAATATCCAACCTGGTGAAGTTTAAGCCATCGGCAACAAGATAATTAACTATCGCCATCTATTATACATAGAGTTACATATTTAATAAAATGTCAGTACCTATCTGTAGAGCTCGGTCTGCACCGCAAACCAAACTGATATAAAGTCGGAAGGCGCTTATTATTTAGCTTGTAAACATACTCACTATGCCCTGTGAATCATCCGTTTCATTTCAACCGCAGATTTGTGTAACGTACAAGTAAAAGTAATGAAGACCTGCGTGCGAATGAGTGTTACTAAATGATTTTGGTGAAAATTGTACATTTTACGATACTAAAGTATAGCGTATCTAATAAAGTGGTAGATACTTTTATTTTTTAATCATAGTTAATACCGCACAAGAGTCCTAACTGCTTCCAAACGTCTGGGCCAGGGAGACTATGGCGTCCCCGATAGGGGTGTGTTGTGAGGCTTAAGGTAGAGAGAAGGAGGTGGGTTAAAGGAAGGTTGAGAAGTACCAGACTATTCAAATCTGGTCACAAAACACGGCTAAAACCATTTTAAGCTGAATAGGGTCTTTCACCAGGGCGATACCTAGAGTATCTACATGCCACAAATATACCATATACTCGTATATTATTTTGCGTTAATTAAATGTGAAATAGCACATGTTGAACCCGCGACCTCTGGATTCGTAGTCGAGCGTCTTACCGCTCGACCGCGGAGGCCGTCAAACTCTCAGCATTGCTTGGAATAGTCGCGTTTGGTGACTAGATCTTGATAGCTTGATGTTTCCCAACATTCCTCTTTCCCGTATTTTTATCCCAAGTTAGTGATGCCTTAGTCCCAACGGGTCCGGGCAATGGCAACTTTTGGACATTAATCACATTAAAAAAATATAATCATTAAATTTTAATTTAATTATCATTGAGAGTGATGATTTGCCCAAGAAAAGCTTAACGCATAATACAAGGGAAAAAAACGCTTTTCTAAAATCAATTAAAAATATTTATTCCCATAAAAACTAACCAACTTTGTTTCCGGTAGTTTTATTCCAAGCAAGTGGGTAGGCACCTGCCGATGCAATAAAATGGCGAATGACAGTTCAATAAAATCGTTTCATTTTTATTTTAAAACGCCACGATAACTGTTATATTGTGCCTGTCAAATACCGAACGTCGGATCAGGGGTGGAGCGGCTCCCGGGGGGTAGCTTTTTAAATTTTCACTAGACAGTGGTGTAGCGGGTGGGGGTGGAGGGTGGGCGGGGGGGCTAGGGGATGGAAGATAATAAACCTACAAACGTAACTCGCCAAAGGCAAGAGTAAAAGAGGCCCAATGAGAGAAACACTCGCCGCTGCACCCTTACAGACCCCCGCTTCGAGTGGCGCTCAAACGTTTCTTGGTCTATTTCAATATCGTAATGAAATGCTCCGCAATAAGCTGTGGAATTTTTTGAAATACCTGGAAGAGAATGTTTTTTCATGTCAGAGAACTTGTGTTACAGTATCTTACACCTGCTTTTAGACGTAGTAATTAAAAATCCTTTTTTTCGTGCAATTTTTATTTTAAGACAACTGTCCCCAATGCTTGAATAAAACTGACAAACTCACTAATCATCACGCTACACAAATATAAATTTTTACTCTCTACTCAAAAATCACCTCCAATATGAAATACAAAAAATATGGTATTAAAGCCCTAAAAATTTCCATACGCAGCCCGCACATCGGGTAGAAAAAAACCATCCCCCAGCTGTCACTAACCTCAGTTCGTGAGACATACGTATTTGGGTATCCCTGAAACTCGCCAAAAATAATCGATACTACCATCACGCCGTTTCTCCGCAGGGGTAAGCAGAGAGGACGGACCGCCATACAACTCTGTCTTGGCACACACTTCATTACTTCATTCACATTCATACACCATCGTCTCATACATACTCTTCTGTTATTCTGACTCTTCACATGATCCGACTCAAGTATTTGATTCACTCAATCTTCACACTTCTTTCTTCTTTCATTCGCTCCATATGCCCAAACCATCTAAGCGTCCCTTTCTTGATTACGCTTACATCAGCCTTCCATTATTTTCGGATATCCACTTTTTAAACACGGTCATACATGGTTGCACATACGCCTCAGGGATCTCGTTTCTACAGCATTCAGTCTATAATAAAACTGCTTTTTCAATATTTATTTGTGTGTATAAGGGTCTGAATATAGATTAACAATGCAATTCTAGTTAGACCCATGAATTTAAAATGAAGGTTTCAGTCATTGAAAAACTGTCTAATCAACTTATTTTATATAAATAAGATAACTTACGTAGAATGTATATTTTTTCAAACAATTTTTACGCTTTAGTAAGTAAATAACATATTTTTATTAATATATCACTTTTTGTAGTCTATAAAATCATCTTCACAACCCTTTTCAATCTTAAATATTCTGCCGAGGTGATTTAGTGTTTTTAAGGGTAGATTTTAACATTATTTTTAAATTTGACTTTGCAATAAAACTTTAGTCCCACAGTTTTAAATACCTCCTTACTAACAAAATCCTAAGCTGAAGCAAACGGACAAACAGAATTGCACGCCAGCCGGCCAGACAACCGAATACTCCTTCAAACGAAATAAATAAATCCTTCCATCCCTCTTCTTTCTTCTGGCCAAAGGGGGAGAAAGGATACTCCTGAAAGGGTATTTTGTACCTTGTTTCGTAGCGCGAGAACGTTCCACACATGTGTATGGGAAACTCCGTTTTATCTTCCCTTTTGCGCGTTCATTAAAATTCTCTTTATTTATTGAGAATTTTGAAATCATCTGTCTGTGAAAATCTAGATTTTTTTCTCGCTTTTTATGTCTGCGAAGGGAACGGACACGCGAGGCTTTATATGTTGTTTGCACGTGCCGTAAGGACTTATGTTGCACATATCTTGTAGAACTACGTGAACGTAGGAACTTTGGTGTAAACAAACATACACGGAAATAATTAGAACCATTGCAACGCGCTAATCAAAGGGAGCATGAAATTCATTTCACCAATTTGAAAGCTTAGAAATATGAAGGAAAAAAATCCACTGGAATATGTGACGTTACATCGTACCTGAAATGACACTTTATAGATACAAATTGTATGTCAGAGTGGTGATACTATTATTTTCGCCTTGATAAGAGACCAACATGTAACAATAATAATAACAGTGAATTTATATATAGCGCAGTTTTGTGGTGGTTCACCTCAAATGCGCTTCACACTAAATGACCTAACCTAACATAACAACGGTAAAATAATATATAACAAATACGTATGGAAATTGAAACTATCTGAAAATCATGATAAGTTTCTGCGGTCGGTAGCTGAGTGGACAAACGCGTCGGATTCCCACTCGGGCGTCGTGGGTTCAATTCCTCTGTTGGCTAGGTTCTCCACCATTGCACAAGCAACATTTTCCGCATATTGTGATGGTAGTAGGAGTTTTTTTTTTTAATATTTTCAGGTTATTCTTAACCCACGGGAATGTTTCTCTTTCATTAAAAAAAAAAAGAAAAATTAAAATCGAAACATTGCAAAAAAATATTTAAGTTATGTTAATTAGCCCCTACCCCTTCTCCTCTAACATTTATTTAAACATGGCAACATTTGCTGAATGGAGATGGCATAGTTCCACCGACAGTGGCAACACTCGGAAGTATATATTCAAACTGCAAAACGTTGGAAGTTGTTAATTATTATTTAAATCAGTTCGTAGCAAAGAAAACGATGAATCTTAACTTAACATGTGTGTTTCGAGTTGACATCTAGCGGGGAAATTACCTTTGAATCTATGCGGCTGATTCAGGTGACATCACTTACTGATTTATCGCAGACTGCTCGTGTTGAATGTAATGAATATATTCTGCTGTAAGGTGCGCTGAATGCTGAGGCGAACCTCGAATAAACGGCCTCAAGTAGCTGCCTGTTCATGTGGTATCAGGTCGGCAATTATTTCATCATTAAGAGACAATCACCGCGAGACAATGAAAAACATCGTGACGTTCGACGGCGTTTGATTTTGTAGAATATCGCAATTATTATATACAAACACAAAAGTAGTTTTAATTGTCGTGCGATTAGTAACCAGCAAGCCACCAGCCACTCATATGAAACCTACATGTTCCGTTCCACTGTCCACGAAATGCAATATGATCTCAATCGTTAAATAGAACATTATTCTCTTTTTACCTTTCGACAGTTGAACATTTTAATCGCATTAAAACCACCAAACCTGAACATCAACCAAACATTGATACGGAAGATAGAAGCTTTTGAATGGTGGCTAGAGGGGTGCACCCTCAAAATATCCTGCACAGGGTGGGCAACTGATTTAGAAGCCATTCGTCGGAACGTCAAAATTGTCAATAATTGCAAAAGTGCACTAGATATGTTGTTGGATCCAAAGCTGCGATAAAACACCGAATGTGCTTCCAGTTGAGATGAGTTTGGATAAGAATGGACTATACTACTTGATGGAAGTGTCTATTTGTAGCTTATGGAAGGATTGTGAAATGAAAAAAAAAATGGGAAACCATTCACTCACCGATGTAGTTAAAGTTGAAAGTTCTTGAATTCTTAATACTAAAAAAATCATGAAAAACCACACTTATTTTAGTCTTCTTACTAACAAAACACCACATTTATTTTATATTTTTTAACAGATCAAACAAACCGACCAACAAGCGAAGCGAAAGAGCAATAAAAAAGTTTTTCACATCAATCTTTTTGATTTTAAATTGTTTCGAACACGGTGTTGTTGAATACGGAATTTTATATAGCGAAATGGCTGAAAATTGGGTCAAAAACATCAAGGAAAGAACCTAACCAATTATCGCTTTGAAATCCAACATATTTATGTAATTGTAAAGCATCATTATCTTATTCACATCATGGGGTAGATTGATGAAAAACGTCGGGTTGTCTTGGTGATAGCAAACCTATGATTTTATAGGAAGACAGGTGAATATGCAAAAGAATTCCACATTTAAGATAACACTGTTTGTCACAGTTTGAAAAAGTGGTGCGTGTTGGCTACTTTATTGCCTTCACTTGTCATCGCAAGTAATCAGCCTTATTTTATTAATTCAACAAGTATTCCGCCGTCTTGATTATTCCGCAATACGAATATCACACTTGACTCACTGTCCCGCCGGAGTCACCGGTAGTCAAACAGGGAGCTTTGGCTGTCGACTGGCGCTCGATGTTGACTCTTCATTTTCCGCGAAGTCGATGTTGTGTTTGACACATTTCACTTTCAACGTAAGAGACGATCTTGAGGGTAATTCTCTTAATAAATATTTACTCCGCGAGAGCGGGGTAATACCTGATACTAGAATGTTTCAGTATATTTTCTAAGTATTGTAGATGCCTCCTTTTCGTCATTCTAGATTTATTTTCCTCGAAGTATTTTATGGTTATTAAACGTCTTATCTTCTCTTGCATGTTATTCAAGAATCAAGTTCTCTGATTCGCTCTAAGCTTTGGCTTAAAACGTGTCTATATAGTCGGGGGCGTTACTAATTGATAATAGAGGCTATTATTGCAAAATACAGTTCTTTCTTTCGATAATATCATCAAATGGGTGAGGTTCCTATCCAGGCATGTGTCGAGGAAACAATTCTCACCTATCTAAGACCTCCATTTTGAACAAGCAACATTTCACACTTTTTATGACGGTAGTATGAGGTTTGTCATTCTTTAAATTAAAAAATATCCAAATAATATTAATAATCTAAAAAACAAATATGAAACAGAAAAAAGTCAAAAACTAAAAAGAACAATGGTCATAACCGAGACTCGAACTTGGAACCGTTACTCTATCCGGGAGTAACACTCAGCCAATTAAACCGTAAAGACTTCATTAGAATGTGACATTTTTAAACGATCTCATACTTTTATTGGTAATTATTAATAATTGAATTTTCTTCCGATTGTAGGCTGCCATCTTTTGGTCATGACCATTGTTTATTTGAGGTTTCTGGCTTTTTTTATTGTTTTATATTTGTGTTTTGGATTATTAATATTATTTTAATATTTAATAATAAATAAGCATTGGTGCTTTAAAGTTAATTCCAATTTTTTTTTTTTTTAAACATTCGTTTGTTCTTTTTCCGAATCTAAATAGTAATTGAAAATATATCTACCTAATGTTGGATGCGACAATGTGCTTGATAAAAATTACATCTGTGGTTATTAGGTCCAAAGGCAAATTGTGAAATCCGACAGGCTTACTCTGTTTGTTCAGAATTACATCTTCTACGTTATGTGTCTACGTGATTGCCGATTGGTGTGAGACTGTTATAAATTTATACGTCGCCTGTCGAGATAAAAATTAAATCGAATAATACAAAAGACAGTGATCTCCCTCCGGCCTCCAGTGGATACGTGCTGGCAAATATGCGATTGTTTGATGTGCGATTGCGCCCCACTTGCTGGGAGACTGAACTCAAGATTTACGGCCGTGTTTTTTCCAGAAGATAATTAATAATAATACTTAGATGGTGATAATTTTAATGACAGTGATATTGCTTTATCGTAAGGTACACCTTATTCCAATTATTCGGCACAGGTGAGAAAAACATTGTGCGCAGAGCCGTTTAATTATCTGCGGAGATTGTTTTGAAAGCGCCACCTCAGAGCTTATTGCAAAATAATAATGCTTTATTATAAAAGGTGGAATATAATATTACATCAGGGGCAGAACACAGTTGGGAAATGACATAAGACTGTGGTTAAACTGCCTTATATGCCTAAATATCGTCGCTGGAAAGGCAAAAGGGCTTGCGACAGCACTTTTGTCAAAAATAAGTTAAATATGCAGTTGTAATTAGTTTTTTTCTGCATCGAATGCTCTGAGTCTCGTTTGATTCTGAAGCTTTTTGTGGCCCTTCAGCCATTTAAAACATATTTATCATTTGGGAGAAGGCTTGACTCAGTCGCCTCAGGTAATTCAGTGAGAGCACTGAGTTACCTGAGTTATTACCTGAGTGTTAAAAATTCGGGTTATGAAAAGCCTGACGATGTTTGAAAAACTCCTGCTGCTTGTGCAATGCTGAAGGACTTAGCTGGCAGAGGAATCGAACCACTGTGTCCGGGTGGGAATCAAATGCGTTTGTCCACTCAGCTACTAAATAAGGGTTAGAAATTATTTATTCATTATGGAAATGATTTTCTAAAGAGTTTAGTTCACGTAATGAATAGGATCAAGAAAGGAAAGCTTAAATAGTTTGGGCATGTAGAGCGAATGAACGAAGAAAGGTATCTGAAAATAACATATGATGCGAAAGTGAATGCATGGCACGATCAAGTGAATCAAATACTTGAGTCGGGCCATGTCAAGAGTCAGAATAACAGAAGAGTATGTGTGAGACGATGTATGAAGCAAGGAGTGTGTGCCAAGTCAGAGTTGTATGGCAGTCCGTCCTCTCAGCCTACCCCAGCGGTAAACGGCGTGATGGTTAGTTGGTTAGTCAGTTTATTTCACTAAACTGGGGTCTGGGCTGCGTTTTTTTTTGTCAAACTTCGCGATAGCTAATACTGCTGATCTAAAAGCCACTTGCCTAGAACTAGTATTTTCTGTGGCGCAAAGTGTAAAAAAAAAACAAAGTGAACTAAAGTTAAGTGTCGGGAAAGTTGTGTGATTATTTGATTTATACGTCCGAAAACATTATTATCAACATTTATTCTCCGCGAGAGCCTCGCGATTATTCAGATATGAGAATTAAACCAACCCCGCCACGCAACTCCGCTACCCCGAAAGTTGTGTAAAAGTTCGGGCCCGAGGGTTGGCCGTTCCTCAACAAATTAGTGAATGAAGATTTTTCACAATTGAGGTAAAACGCCGTTGTTTGCTCCGCTTACCTTGTGACGTCAATCACGTATTCACGAATAATGCCTCGCTCGCGGTAATTACGAAGGCAGAATTATTTACGGCGTTACATAATAAAGTAATAATAATGACGAATCACGAGTATTTTATATTACACTATCGGACTTACATCCTCAACGTGTTACAGATTGGTCCTCACCTTGAACAGGTAGTAACTTTTTTATAGAATATTTATTTTGCTCTTAAGTGACAGCAAGCTTTAGTGCTAACAGTATTATACAATATGATTCACTATAAAGCAAACAACCGATAAAAACGTTCATTAAAATAAATCTTTTTAAAAAAGAAATAAAAATTGAGCAAATAGTGTTTATTTGAATCAGTTTTTTTTACAAGTGTTTCCAGCATTATTATTTTATCTATTTATACGCTAACGGACTATTGTCCAATTACAAAAAAATACATAACACGAAATGGGACAAAAAAAAGAGCAACAGAAAAAGAGCAGCAAATACATAATCATAATAATCACAGTGAACTTATTTAGCGCAGTTTTGTGATATTTCACCTCAAGTGCGCTTCATGCTTAATTAATTAAGCTAATAAGACTAACTAACAAGGAAAAAAATATTTAATATCTATACAAATCAAAACTATCTAAAATCATGGGGGAAATAAAATCTAGTTCGCAGTTGTGCTTTTTTCTCTAGTCAATATTTTTATTTTTCTGATTTGAAATCGCATTTTTTTTTACCTGTGTAATGACTACACAGCACCGGAACGCGAATAATAATTTAGCACAGTAAGGAGAGGGTTAATTCGGTAATACATTATTACGGATATGGTATAGATATCTAGTCAAACAACCCTCCAACAAGTGGATTAAACAGTTTCCAAACAAGTTTATAAATCCAATACATTTTAATCCCAAATCGAATCGCGTATCGATAACAACAATGCTCTACCCCCCGTCATATAACTGAATAGAGTTCAGAGCATTAAGCAGCATCCACCATGGACCACTCATCGGTTTAATATATTCCTAAATTGATCTCAATATTGACAAACGCATTTCAACGCTGAATACAATATCGTAAAACCCTCGAATGATAACAATATTGCGCCCTTATTCCAGAGATACTCAACTTGTACAACAATAAAAAAATCAAACATATTTTAAAAAACATATTAAAACAATCTCCCAAAGATACTTTTTTTTGTTCTACTGGCATGGAGAAATATCTTTTTCGCAACCGTTATTATTTTTCTGGATAAATAGGCACTTGAACTCAGAGCAATAATATGCTAGAGAGAGCGCTGCTGTAGTCAGTTTTGATGAGTTTTGCCGGACTCGGCTAGACCTGGGCGTGGTTAGGACTCGGGCTAGGGTATTTATACATACATTCATAGCCCATGTCGACATAATGTTTTTGTTTATTCGTATAATTACTTTTTCACAGTATTGTTAAAAACAAAAATAAGCATAAAACCCAAAAAACCGTTGACTTGTGTCCATTTATTTCGCGTATCAAAACTTGTGGGCGGAGTCAACGGAGACGCGGGACACGAAGAACATCCTTGCAATAATTTAAAATATTGTGATAATTTGGGAAATTTTGCCGTCTCTTTCTTTCTCATGATGTACGTCGTAAAAACCCGGAGAAAGTGATTTATTTCAAATTTGTATAGGTTGGGTAAAAAGAATTAGCTCTCTCTCCATATATTTAAATCTAACTTAACCTCACAATATAAATTAATAAAACAACTTGTTAAGGCAGATTCTCGGTTTAAAAGTTCAAAACGTTATTTTTTTTATTTTTAAAGAAGTCCATAGTTTGTTGTTGTGTGAAAATAGGGTTCTGACAAAGTTTTTTATTGTTGTTCAACAATCATCGATTCAACACGCGGTTAACCATCGCGGATCATTCTCACCCCAGAGCATCTGAATTATCGGTAATTACCGATCAGTAATCGATTCTGAACTCACCCCACATCGTTCAACACTTTTTAGGGGAGCTGCATTAAAAAAATGCATTGTAACCTACGTGAACGAATCGCATTATTGTTGAATAATGAAAAAACGCATTGAATTGAAAACGCGATACATTTAACACATGGAGTTGAGTTTATTATTAAATTATCAAAAATTGACAGACGTTTTATTGATACGGAAGTTTTGTGGTAAGTCGGAACCGCAAGGATGTGATAAGAATATAAACATTGTGATTTGCAATTTTATTGTTTATTTTAAATCACAAATCCAAATAACCATTCCATGGTATCACGTGTCGTGGGTTCTATTGCAATTGTAATCAAATAGTTACAAATAAAAAACCATTCATCACGTTTTTAACTCGACCAATTGTCAAAAGTGAGGGTTTAGTGGAAATCGGTTTTTTTTTTTGAGGTTATGTTGTTTATTAAACAAAATATCTACATTTATTGCAATTTTTTCTCGCTGTTTGTTCTCTTTCCTCTTGATCAGTGGATTCTAATGTTTCAACTATCTTTCTTCCAGATTTCCCAACTGGGAGAAGACGTGCAACGATTGCGCGCTTCGCTGGGCGCGTTGCGCGACGCGCACTCTCAGCAGCTGAGGCGGCTCGAGCAGCGACTCGACGACAAGCGACGACACATTGCCAGGCTAGAGGCCCGCCTGGACACGCAGAGAGACTACGACGACATCAAGCGGGAAGTTAGGTAAGAATTAACATACGCTATTTACATTAATTGTTAAAAATAACTTTTTAAAAAAACTGTCCCGCAAAAAAACTTCTTTTTTTTGTAATTATTTATGTAGCTGGCACGAGTTTTATTCCAAACTACAATTTAGGGTTAAGTCTGTTGTCAATAAATCAAAAAAATAGAGCACCTTAAAATAAGAAAAAACTATTTTTTTATAAAACAAATTAAGTCTACTTTTGATCATTTCAAGTCATGAATATTTCCTTTTCAATTGGGTGTTTTTTTTACAACAACGGTCAATTAATATTATCTACTGTATTTAGGTGAAAGGCGTTATTCCCTTTTTTTCAAGGAAATTTAGACCTTAGTGATAACAGAACGGTTATGCTGTTACGCTTGAAACCTGATCATTATTTGATGAAATGCTGAAACGGGCCGAGAATCGGTGGTTAACGGAGCGTTTGTCAAAGTGGTAGCGGTAAAAAAAATCGTAAAAGCACCAATCATTGATTTGCGACATTGTAAAATGCGACACTGACACAAACCACTAGGCCTAAGTTTGCTTGCAAAAAAATGGAATAACACCTTTGACCTTAACACAGTCGTTATTTTATATCGCCTAATTAATCAAATGGTCCCAAATATAGCACTACTGTTCAAATGCGTGTTCTATTGAGTTGTTTAGCGCATTATTTGAAATAACAAGTAATTGATTTTAATAGCCTCATTTTCATGCATAATCCCTCGCTAGTTGCATCTTATGGTTTTAATGTCTAGCACGTATTTAACATGCACAAGAATGCATTATTAATGTCCCTGCACTGTACAATTTATGGTCACCGCCCGACACACTGTCCTAACCCTTCTCGCGGTGTATCATGATTTATTTTCATTACTTTATTGGACTAAGTTATCATTTGGGCGCAATCCAAACATATAGGGAGATTACGTTCAACGTTCAACTGCGCGTCGTCCTTTATCATCCGTATTGTTTACACTTTGCGCCGTGTCAGAACGCGCTTTATTAGATTTTAATAAACAAATCATGCAAACAGATCTATTTTTATCTCGTTTAAACAATTTACTAAATGGTTCTATCAAAGAAAAGGTAAACAAAGTTTTTTCTTAGTGAAACCAACAAACACATACTAAACCGCTTTTAAAATGTGTTACATTTTATTTAATTTCTTTCGTCTGTTATTATACTAGTTTAATGACCGATTGGTCAACGATTGGAATTGAATAATGTTGAATTTTATCTTATGCTTTGACTGAAAAAATATTTTTTCAAAGCTTCATAGCTCATGATGGAAATTAGTGAAATCGTGTCGTGCATACCGCGCACAAGAGTCCCAACTGCTCCAAGCCGTCTGGAGTCAGTGGGACCATGGCATCCCCAATCGGGGTATGTTGTGAGGCTGAATGTAGTGGGGAGGGGAAGGATATGAGGAAGAGCTTAGTAAGTACCTGGCTATTGAAATCTAATCACCAAACTCGGCTAAAGCCATTCCTAGCAACGTTTCGATTCTGAATGGTGGTCATTCACCAGGGCGATACTTAGAGTGTCTACCACTCTGAAACGTGTCGCAAATATACTTTATATTAATTAAATGTGAAGTAAAACATTATAAAATAAATTTTATTCGCCCTCGCCGGGATTTGAACCCGTGACCTCTGTATTCGTAGTCAAGCGTCTTAACCACTCAACATCGAAGGCTGTCATTAGCCTTGAAATTGCAGTAAAATGAGCTGTGCAAATTTCAGGACTGCTTCATTGTTAAGAAAAATTACAAAGTACAAAAGTTTTTCATTTGCTATTAGTTATGTTATCTTTAAAAATAGCAATTTCATCAAGTCAGGCCTCACTATTCAAGAGTTTTTGTGGGACACACCAGCACATTTTCTTGTTCGCAGTCAAGATTTAATAATAATTCATTAAGTTTCAAACATGGCTGCCGTTTACCTGTCTCACCTTCTTCCTTAATCAAAATCAAACATGGCAGGTGGATGAACTCAGCGTTTTATTGTCCCGGTAGAGTTTTTTATCCCCCTGTTTGATTTTGATGTTTGCACGTAGATTATCAGGATAAAACGCCGTACCACAATGTGATACCGTCGAGATGCGAGACTGGCGTAAACAAAAGTGCATCTTGTTTGTTTTGTTAGTTACATTTGACGTGATTTTATTTATAAAGCCTATCTCTGCAAACAATTATTTTCGAATCGCTGAAAGAAATAATTGTTAACTGTTTATATTTCGTTAAGTTTATTCTGATTCACAGGCAGTTGATTAATTTTACTTGTCCTTTATATAAAAAATAAAAAATATAGTTTGTAATTAACAATTAATTTATATAGCGCTATTTTGTGTCAGTCAACCTCATGTGCGTTTAAAAACGCATTGAACTCATGTACGGAATTACAAAGATATTTGACGAATAACTAATTGATATTATATTTTAATAGAAATTTGTTTTAATTCAAATCTTATTCTATTTTTTCTCATTGTTCTGTTATTTTATTTTAAATTTGTTCTCCCACTGTATGCATATACAACCGTACACTTTGTATTTTTTGTTTGGTTTAATTGTATACCCTGATGATGCCTAGGCTAAGTGAAACCGGTCTGTTATAAAAATTAAAATAATATCCGTGGTCTTATACTCGTACAAAGTTATTTTTTTCATTTCTTTAAATGATTCTTTTAATGTAGTATGATGTGAAATATGCTATGAATTTATGCAAAGAATATTTATTTAAGGGTTGTATTAGAACATATATTATGTATTACTATTTATGTTTTAACCACATATTTTAATATAACTAAATAGTAAATAAAATGATAGAACGGGGTTAAATAATATAAAGTAATTTAGATTTGCGGCACGTTCCAGAGTTGTAGACACTCCAAGTATCGCCCTGGTGAAAGACCACCATTCAGAATCGAATTATTGCTTAATTAAAATGGCTTTAACCGCGTTTGTGACCAAACATGAATAGCCAGGTATTCCCGACTTTAGTTTTTCCCATCTCCTTCCCCTTCCCACTACCTTCAGCCTCGCAACATACCTCAATTGAGGATGCCACGTCTAGCAGTTAGAACTCTTAAAAATATAAATATAAATTGAACAAATCTGGGCTCTAGCTATATATGACACAGATAAAACAAATTTGACTAGCGTAGGTTATAATTGGTATTTTAGTACTAGCAGAGGAAGGATGAAAGTAGACTAAATGCTGTGGAAATGAGATCCTTGAGACGTATGTGTGGTAAAACCATGTATGACCGTATTAAAAATGTGGATATCCGGAAAGAATGCAAGGCTGATGTGATCGTAATGAATAGGATCAAGAAAGGGACGCTTAGATGGTTTGGGCATGTAGGGCGAATGAACGAAGAAAGGAGTGTGAAAAGAATATATGATGCGGAAGTGAATGGTAGAAGAAGTCGAGAACGCCTGAGAAATTCACGATCAAGTGAATCAAATACTTGAATCGGGTCATGTAAAGAGTCAGCATAACAGAAGAGTATGTATGAGACGATGTAATGTGAATGAAGCAAGGAGTGTGTGCCAAGACAGAGTTATTTGGCGGTCCGTCCTCTCTGCCTACCCCTGCGGTGGAACGGTTTGATGGTTAGTTAGTTAGTTTTTTTATATAGTAGACATGAACTATGTGAAACTTTTGCTTCCTTAAGTTTGATTTATATTTCTTGCAATTACATTAAAATTAAAGACGTTTTTTTTTTAAATGACGTAAAATATTCTTCCTTCTCGGTAACGTAATGTTACATCCTTCGCTTACGAGAAAGAAAGAGAGGATACAACGGAACTATCCGCGGTTATTTAAACACGAGGCGCACTTGTCCACGAATTAGGCAAACAACTTTTTTTGTCTAAATCACAAAATCTCTTAAAAAGGGGGCCATTGTAGCCGTCGTGTATTCTTTATTTTTATTGCCCGGGGGTAAATAAACTAAAAAAGGTTTCCGTGTAAACAAAGGTCGGGGAGTTTTATTGGGGACGTTATCGCCGGCCCCCTCCGCCCGGTCCATGGCTGCGCAATGGGCTTGTCGTATGAGGAAACGGCCAACTTTTTTTAAATATTTGGTTGGCTTAATCGGATGTGTCACTTTAAACTAAAACAACAATTCTGTCAATGGGTCTCTTGTCGTATGAGGAAACGGGGATAAAGAAACAACTTTTTTTAAATATTTGGTTGGCTTTAAGGCTCAGCACCCAAAAATGGCATTTAACGTCACTTTATAGCATTCTAATCAACAATCAATTCTGTCAATAGGTCTTTTGTCGTATGAGGAAACGGGGATAAAGATACAATTTTTTTGTTTGGTTGGCTTAAAGCTCAGCACCCAAAAATGGCATTTAACGTCACCTCGTATAAGAATCACCTTTAGATATACAAATTTTAACCAAATCCTGTACTGTACGACAAATTCAGAAAGTCTATTTTTGTTAATTAAATTGATTATAATTGTTTTTTGCCCTAAATTGGAAAAAATAAATAAAATTAAAATGAACAAATAAAAATAATTGTTATTTTAAGTTAAAAAGGTGTGTCTATCTGATAGGACCTGCCAGGTTAGTATGTTCCTGTATATTTTCTTATTTGAACTAGAAATTAATATGTAATAATAGAAAATAAGATCTGTACAGCGTCCTTGAGGTGATTTTTCACAAAAACGGCGCTGTACAAATCATCCAAATATTATTATTATTTTATTGTTAACTTCACTTTGTAGCATTCTAATACAAGCAATACTGCACATGACGTATCTGTAAATTTTACACCGGCAGTTAGTAAAATGTCTAAGGTTTCCAGTGAATCAAAAATTTTAGGCAGTAATCTTTTAAATTCTCTGAAAAACATACTAAAATGTCAGTAAAAGGTACAATTTGAAAACCAGCGAAGGCATTTTTGAAAGTTTTACCTAAAGTTCCAGTATCCATTTCATATATATAATTTAAAAGATTAAAGTAAAATAATGTTATTCACTGGAAACCTTCAGCATTTGCTTAACTACCTGTATAGAATTCTGTCGATAAATCATTTTTAGTATTGCTTGTAGTAGAAAGCTAAAAAGTGTGTATTTTCGGGCGCTGAGCCTCAAGAAACCTTACGATGTGTCTGAGTTATCTGCTTACCCTTAAGGGTCAGCACCCAAAAATACACACCTTTTGGTTTTCTAGTAGAAGCAAAACTACGAACCATGTATCTATTAATTCCACAAGGGTAGTTAGAAAAATGTCTAAGGTTTCCCGTGAATACAAGTTTTAAACAGTAATTTTTCAAATTATTTACGAAATGCAAACATGAATTTTAGGTAAACTTTCAAAAAGGTCTTTGCTGGTTATAAAACTGCACCTTTTACTGAATTTTCAGTAGAATTTAAAGGATTGTAGTTAAAAAATGGTATTCACTGGAAACCTTGGACATTTTTCAAACTAACCATACAAAATATGCAAATAAATCATTTGTAGTATTGCTTGTATTAGAATGCTACAAAGTAACGTTTAGCGTCATTATTGAGTGCTGACCCTTAAAGGCGCAGCTCTAAAGTAGGAACTTTTCCGTTTATACGAAAAAAACCACTGCTTTCTCGGTCTTGTTTTTACCAGTGGAACTATGTCATCCCTAATTGTGTGCAATACTGTCAGAATAGCGTAGTAATAGTAGGAGGGGATAGCTATGGGGTAGATGAAGGTTGCGAATTACCTAACTATTCAGATTTATTCACTTAACATGGCTAAAGCAATTTCAAGTGAGAAAATGTTTTTCACTAGTGGTGTCTAACTAGGGCAATACTGAAAGTACCTACCACTGTCTCCAAAAATGTCGCTATGAAAATTAATTATTTAAAAAATTGGTCGATTTTAAGTACTTACCTACCTGCCCGTGTTTCTTTACTATCACGTGTGAACGCAGTCTAAGTCTCGCCGGTTTTAGTTAGCGGGCAACACCATGCAGAAAAAATAATCGTCTTTTTATTGTTGTGTGCACGCCGCACGCCATTTCCAGCGCCTTATCTAAGGGTGGGGGGCATCTCCCGCCGCCTTTGAACTATTTTCGAATAAAGAACGCCGCCATAGACAAAGTTCGGGGAATTCCGAATCGAAACGATGATGTTTGGGAGAGAGGATCGTCAGAAAACCTATCAATAGATGGCGGGCGGTATCAAAGCAATATTTTCTTTGATTCGTCTGTAATTAACGGATTCATTAACAAATAACGAATGTTAGACAACAACCGTAAAGTTAGCCAATAAGCTCTAATACTGTCTTTGATAAATCTTTGATAAATCTTTGATAAGTGATACAATATCTGTATGATCTTTGTACGTCGAAATCAAAAGAACATGGAACATATCTCAAATATAGAGCAGAAAGCTGTTTTGATTTTCCACTAATAACTCCCTTACTGTAAGCTCTGACATCATGAAATTTGCAAAGCTTTTTCTGGTTTAAATTACCTTACCAACGCAACTACTTTCACCTCAAAATGTTATTTCAATCTCCAGCTATATGGCTTTGAAATTTTCATTAAACTGAAAAAAAAACGCAGAAAGCAATCACTTTGTGGTTTGACATATTTAAAGAAATGAAAAACCAACTATATAAATTAAAAAATAAGAGAACAGTGAGAAAACAATACTAAAACATTTAAATTATAACAAAGGAACAGAGAGAAAGAGACAAATAATATGAATTGAAAGAGACAAAACGTTAACTGAGGAGGTTATTCTATTGTTTTCTCATTGTTCTGTTAATTTTATTTTATAAATTGTGTTCGCCTTGTGAATGTATATGTAACCGCACACTTGGTATTTTTGGTTTAGTTTAATTTAGTACCCTGATGATGCTTAAGCTAAGCGAAACCGGTCGGTCATGTAAAATAAAATAATATCCGTGGTCTTATACAAAGATAATAGAAGAAAATTACATTATCAAACTTGCGGTACAAATGTTAGTCATACAAAATTCAGAAAACTTCTATGAATTTCTTTTGCGTATTGTCTAAGAACTATTTCAAATGTATCAAACTTCATTATTGTTTGATAAAGAAGACATTGTATCCACCTCGTTCCATTTCCGTCAGCCTTCCGCAAGATAGTTCCACTAGTCGCGTCTGAGCACTTTGACTCAAGGCATAGGAAGAAGACCGTAAATTTTAAAGTTTACACTGTGAATAAAATCTCTGGGTAGCTTTGCAGAGTACAAACCCTGCTATGTACAAAAAACAACCTTATTATATACCACTTTTGAGAATTGCAGTGCTAATTTAGCATACTCGTATATTGTTGGAAATGCTAAAACAATTGTGTTATTTATTGAATGCTTACAGGAAAATACGCGTTAGTCCTAAATAAACTAAAAATATTAATGAAAATGAAATAATAAAAATGAAATAATAACTTTGTATAAGACCGATTTTATTTTATTTTTAAGACAGACGGGTTTTGCTCAACCTAAGCATCATCAGGATACAAAATTAAACTTTAAAAAAAATACAAATTGTGCGGTTATACAAACATACAGAAGAAGAACACAATATAAAATAAAATAACAAAACAATGAGAAAACAATAGAATAACCTTCTCAGTTGATGTTTTGTCTCTTTCAATGCATATTATCTGTCTCTTTCTCTCTGTTCCATTGTTATAATTTAAAGGTTTTTCTATTGTTTTATCATTGTTCTGTTATTATATTTTAGATTTTGTTATCCCTCTGTATAAAAATAACTTTGTATAAGACCACAGATTTTTTTCTTTTTTATGATCGACCAGTTCCGCTTAGCCTAAGCATCATCAAGATACAAAATTAAACTAAACCAAAAATACATAGACATACAAAAATAATCCAATTTGGTATTATTAAATCATTACTGTCTAGACTCTCACCTGCAGCTAAATATATCCTCAAATATTATCAGAAAAATAACCCCACTGGATTCAGAAAACTACCCTTATCGCCAAGGTGCTAAAAAGCCTCCCAACACCGTGCGACCAGGATGTGGGTGATATCGCATAGATCTACACAGCCAGCTTCCTAGAAGGTGGTGTAAACTCTAGTTTAGGGGATGTTTGTCAACATTAGCTATCACAAAGAAAGCGGCTTCCTCAAGATGTGTATATCCATTGTGTGTGAACGAGATTAAAACATTATTTGTATGATTCGCTCTTATCATGTTTTTTATGTATATTAAAGTGACTTAAAACTAACGACATCCGCAGTTGCATCTAGACAGAGGATCCTTCGGCGCACTTGAAATCTCGTAACATTAAAATTGAACAGTCATTGAAAAAATTCTTCATTAGAAAAGCGCAGGAAAGACTGTGATTTAATTTGCATTTCCAAAATTATTAATTGTTTTATTGACTGACCTTCTCTGTTGCAACTCATCCAGTTCAACATTACTTGCCGTAGATTCAGAAAAAATAAATTGCTGTTCCTCAATCATCACTCTACTAATTATGGGTATCATTCTCCACTGTTCAGAATGTCGAGGCTTGTTAACTCAAGCCATAGTCCTGAAATTTTTGGTAGCAGTCAAAATGATTTTTGTCATTCTTAACGATTCTACCAAAACTTTGACTTGACCTTGGCATGAATGTTCTTTCTTATGTATATTTTGTCCTATTTTCGTCATTGCTTCATTAAAATATTATGTAAGGGCTGTTCTTTCTCTGTTGCTCTTTTTTCCCATTTTGTATTTTGTATTTTTTGTAATTGGACTTCAGTCCGTCAATTTATAAATAAATAAATGTAATAATTTATATAAATTACTTAAATACTTCATACCTCATCTTTCAAAATTTTAAAAAATACACTGTGTATTCTGAAGTCCTCGACGGTCATAAGAGAACAGGTGTTCCACAGGGATCCCATTACGACCTCATCCCTCCAGCACTTCTGTTCCCCGGGCACTCCCCGAACTCCGCAAAGAGGGGGGTGGTTTCGATATTGGTTTAATACCCTCGCCACAAAACGGACGTTAATTTTTAATATAAACACAAGAGTCGTTCTACATTTTTTGTACATCACTTTACCTGCATTTTTTTTCACTTTCCGTCGCGAAGTTCGAGTGGACAGGGAGTGGGAGGGTGGAGGGCTGTTGAAATTTTAATATATTCATGAGGGGTGGATTTTTTAAAGCTAATATTGGATATTGTTAGGCGATTAAGCACCCAGGGAGTTTTGTGTGACACAAAATTTACGAAAGACAGTGTTTTATGGATTTATAGCACTTCGCGAATTACCGGCTCTGAATTTTAAATTTCTGCTGAAAAATGCAAAGCATATTAAAAATTGAAAGACACGGCATATTTCTTTATTTAATATAAATTCGGACACCTACTCCCATTTATCATTAAAAAATATGATAAAATACGACACCGACTTAATATTAATTACTTTTGTTTCGATTTCTAATTTTTTTTTTGTTCCAGCATCCTCCGATCCGTCGATCTCTCAGCGGCCAACGAGAACAAACAGTTCCAACAACTCCTGATCGAAAGATCGAAGGCCCTCTCCCAGTCGCAAGTCTGCGAGGCCCAGCAGCAAGCCCTCCAGCAGCCCTCCTTGCTGCACCAGCAAGCCCAGCAACAACTCCAGCAGCAGGCCCAGCAACAGCACATTCAACAACAGCAACAGATGCAACTGCAACAGCAGCAACTACAACAACAGCAACTCCAGCAACAGGCAGCTCAGCAAGCGGCGCAGCAAGCAGCCATCAACCTCCAAGACTCTGACAGAGAGTCTGTGAAGGGAGAGAGACTGACCGCCAGTGTTGAGGGAAGGGATTCAGGTGTGTAGACGAAGACGGCTTCAGGGCAGCACTGCTGTATGGCGTCTCGTACAGAAAACTAACCAAAGCCAATCAAAACAACCGTCAAAATATCACAAAATTCACCCACTCCCGGCTTTGTTAATTGACTGCTGTGATATTGAGCTGTCCTCTTTAGACAACCTTCCAGTGTCCATCATCAGAGCAGATGCCTTGATGGCGGACACTGCTAAATATGGAAGAAAAAGCGTATCGCCGCCTACTGCCCTAATAGTCCAACAACATAAATGAAAGGCTGATAGACTCAAGGGCAGTTAAATTTGAATTGATTTTGGTTAATTTCTTCACGACTCGCCACACCATGTTTTATAATCACCGACTGTTCCCGGTCACAAACGCATTTAGCACTGCTTAGCAAAGCTTGGAACATCAGACTGTCGGAGTTTTCATCTTTTCCGCTAAACCGTGATGCATTTTCTAACGACTATAAACAAATACCTTGACTCTTGAAACAACAGATCATTCAGCTCTCAGATACCAAAAATGATCTCCCTTCATCACGTGTTGATGTTTCTATTCATCATTCACAATAATTATTACTGAGAAACACAACATTATTTGATGATTTCGATTCCCTGTTACTTTTTTATCATCGTAATATTTTCAAATAACCAAGATATTAATATTTTCATTTCATATTTTTACTGAAACATGTTCCTTTAGTTTTGCCTAACAAAATTTCAAAGCTTAACGTTGGATACTCACATTAATTGTCTTATAATTTGACTATTTATTTCCATGAAGGTGATACAATCTTTTTACAATCGTATATCATGTGCATGTCTTCCATACTTCTTCGTTTATTTTGTCTTTACTTTAATCCCATTTAATATTATTTATATTCTTTTCTTTATGATTTCTTTTGACTACTCTACCGAGGATGCTTAAACTAAACAAAACTGGTCATAGATCGATGCGAATAAAAAATACAGATTATCTTTCATCTTTTTAAAGCTATTATACGTTAAAATATCAATAAGCTATCAAAACCCAACCCAAATGATTTTTCATAAACTTCCTTTCAAAGCATGAATCTTTCTTGCTTATTGAATTTTGATATGACTCTCATTGCTGCAGTTTGCAACCAGAAAGAGCTGGTAGACTCATTAATACATTTTGTTAAAGTGCATTTTTAACATTTTTACTAATCGCATGCTCGCGTGCGTGTAAAACGGTCTCCAAATTAAGACGCATCGCTCATACATGTGTCACTTGATTTGTGCTGCATTTTGTTAGCAAAGCCCACACCACACGGTCGAGCGTGGGCGACGCAACAGTTTGAAATTGAAACTGATACCAAAATAAACTAGATGCAACAATACGGGCGCACTTTGGAGGGCAACAATGGCCGCCCGAGTGGATTTATTCCGTTTAATGTATTATTCTCACAGAGACTGCGGAAAATTGAGTTACTAGCGGACAAAATGGCGGTCCTTTTCAGTTTACATCGAATCCGGATTATTCATTCAGATAACGACTGATTTATTCAGAGAATTCGATTTATATAACTGTTGTATATTAATAAACTTAAGCATCGTAAAGTTGCAGGTTTCCGAGTCTTTCATTGTCTATTACTATCTCAGGTATTCATCATGATTGCAGATCATTTTCTTAGGTGGTTGTAAAACTGGAAACAATTAAAATCATTGCGGCGAATATAGTACCTACTCGGAATCATAATATAATGAATTTGATCGTGGTCGTCTCACACCAGTGGCGTTGTGACCGTTTGGGCAGTCTGGGCAACATCCCCGAGGCCAGATGAGATGTGGCATTATATTAGTTTCTATTACAACTTATTGGATTCATTTTCTTCGTTCGAGACAGTATTCCAAAGCGTTCCCCAACAATTAAAGCTCGATGAGTTGCGGCAATCCTATAATAAAGGATATTTCTCTGAACAGTTCTAAACTGTTAACTGTCGCTGGAAATAGAAAAAAAATACTTCACACTTCACTGAATTGTACTCTATCCTTTTATACAGTCGACACATTTGAGACAGAGGGCTAAAGAAAGCAATATTATTTCTGAATTTACTCAAGTGGAAAATGCTATGGCGTCTTAAACAATAAGAATTAAGTACATTTATTGCAATACTGCTAAGACATATTGTAGTATCGAGATGACCGTGAATTATTTTATGTAAACAAATTAAATCACAAAGAACTACTTCATTTTGCGACAGTTCACACTTCAATTGTAGTTTATCGTAGATGACACGACACTTTATAAAATAGTATACTTTTCTTTAAACGATTATTTTTACACTTGTCATACATGATCTTGACCACTTATTTATCATTTGGACGGATTGCAATATTACCAGGCGCATTTGGATTCCTCGCCACAACCTTGCCTCGTGTCATTATGGTTTCATTGCGAACTTATTGGATGTATTCTCCTCCTTCGATACAGTATAATAAAGCGTTTCATACCAATTAGAGCTCGTTCAATCGCGACAGGTAATAAATTCAGATAGTGTGAGCCTCGGCAGGGCGGGGCTCGGCTAGCCACCTCCCAGAAAACCAGAACCAACAGAACAGAACACGATTAGCCGGGCATATCTTATTGTGTATTGCTCTGTGCCATGATTATCGGCATTACGTACAGACCGGCGGATTAATAGCCGGGTGTAATAATAATGTACCTTCATTCTGAGCGCAGACAGACGCAAATCGAGCGTCTTTAACTTCGTCATCATTACATTATAATCTCAAGATCTACACCAGCAAACTGATGGCAGAATTATGAAGGATATCTCACAGTGACGGTACTCAACTTTTGGGAGAAAAGCCATCGGGTATTATGTAGCAGATTTCAAGACAGTCGCAAGAACTTTTGGGACTTTTATCATTAACAGTGGTTAACCGTGTGGTCAGGATTGTTGATTTTTTCCTGACTTGGGGGTGGCTACGGTTTTCCTAGACATACCTTTTTACATCCACTCATAGCACATAAGGTTTTGTTTATTTGTATAACCACTTTTTCACAGTATTGTTATCAACAAAATATAGGATATAATCTCAAAAACCGTTGAGTTATGTCGCATAATAAAGCGTAGTGGGTGGAGTCGCCGGAGATGCGGGAGATTGAAAACATGCTTACATACCTAAAAGTGGTGTGATATTATGTGGAAACTTGTCTTGTATCTTTCTCTCTCACGGTTTACGACGTAAAAACCCGGAGAAGGTGATTTATCGTAAATTTGTATGGGTTGGGTAAAAATATTTAGCTCTCTATCTATATATATATTCTTACTCCTGTCTTTGAAACTTATCAAATCGAGTTTGAGAAAATAATGACATTACGTTACGTAAGTTAAAACAACACTGAGCTTTTTTTCATATTTAAAATACTCTATATAAATCTTCAGGATAATTTGTAATATTAAGCTTTATTTTTTTAGTATCCATTTTCACGTATTTATCAATAAAAGTTTGGGAAAAAAACATTAATAATGGGACAACTAAACTTGTGCTGCTCAGATATGGCTCTAGCACAATTTATTTCAGGAATAATATTTGAACACCCTCAATATTCAGATAAACAATAGAGACATCTGACAAAAAACACAATACCATGTAACTTGATTTATCTTAAACATATACGTTTAATTACCGTTAGTAAAAAAACCTGGCAACCTAACAGGTTTGCATAGGGTTTAATTTGTATCAAGGGTTTCTAACAGTGATGGTTTTGTTTCTGTTTTGTTTTCCTCTGCGTCCAACACTATTCTATAATCCAAACACCAGCCTACAAAGGCGTGCAATGGACTTGAGAGAATCGTGGATGAGCTATGGCAGCCAGCCATATATCAATGTCATTTTTCCATGGATTACGAATAAACACATCGCCGTGAGAGTAGAGCACCAGACCCAAGCGAACACAGACGTCGCAGCCACTAGGCAACTATACACTGTACCACAATCTCATTGTGTGCACATTCTTCAAATTGTATCCGCTTTCAAGCGCATTGTTCATAAACTAACCGCGGAAGATGACAATAATGAAAAGTGATTGTTACAACAACAAAAGTGCCTAATAAAACGGGCCAAACAAAAATGGCTGACGTGTGAAAATTCGGAAGAGCGCTCTTCCTATTGTGAAAAGCTTACAATTTTCACAAAATTGAATATTTATCAAACATTGCTTCTGATGGCAGCAGTGTTTTTACAAGATTGTGCATCGCATTGCCGTTGCGAAGAATAGAACAAAAGCGAGCAATTACAAATGCACGTATTAATTTCCACGTTCGTTTAATTCAGCGCCGCGACTCGTAAATTCTCCATATTTTTATTTTATTTTATTATCCGCAAAGCGAAGGAAGTAATGATACAAAGAAAAACGAGTGCACACATACACTATGCAGCCTTATATCGCATGATTGCCAAACATAAATTTCACGGACGGTCGGGCCGAGTCGGTAGGGCCGTGTGAGACAGACTCGACTCGCTCTGCTCGGGTAGTGTGAAATGATTTTCTAAATCTAAGCGAGTCACGTGAATAGGTGTGAAAATATCCGGCGATCGACTCTGCTCGTTGCCCTTTGACATCGATAAATAACTAGAACAATGGGAGCTCATCTCTGTGATCCGAGCACTCGATCGGGTTCAATACCCTCGTTGAACCTCACGCACTTTTATGTCAAACCTTTATCCATCGTAAACTCGTCTGGATTGAATTCCTCTCCAATTAATCAAGTTGACCATCTCGGGCAAATTTCTGTAACGATTTACTTTCCATTATTTCTAATTTTGAAACTGTTAATTCGTGGTGGAACTCCATAGGATAGCATTAATACGCTAAGCTGTCTTCTGTACATGATTCGTTAGATCACCGTGTGGGGCGCTGATGCCTGCTAAAACAATACGGGTAATTTTCGCACATACGTAAAAAGGATGTAAATTTTAATGCGATTACGCCACTTCACGATTTACTCACTATGTCCCTTTTAACGTGTGTATCAAGACTAAACTAGTTTTAAAGATATTAATAATACGATTTTTTTTTTTACTCCACTATTTTTTATTTAAGATCTGACCGGTTTCACTAATGACGGGCATCTTCAGACTGGTACAATTTTTAGTAAATCTATGGCATACATACTATTAGTGTCCGGAATGGTCGCTTATTGAGTCACATAGTGAACATCTGTGACTTTGGGTTTTGTTTTTATTGCTGACAGAGGCGGCTTTACAATTTGCTTTCCCGTAAGATTCGATCGGAAAAACTGGAACGTTTCTTCAGTTCTGAGGATTACTCGATTTTTCATAAGTCTTTTGAACTTATGCTTCCTCGTGTGTAGTTTTACCATTTTTATTGATATTTCCGTTGCATTCTAGATTTTGTAAAGTTTTTAAAATACACTATTTTAAATCCTTTATATACTATGCATGTATCTAAGGATAAAGCTATTGCAACAAGAATAATCAACTTTTTTTTACTTTCTCAACGATCATTTTAATTTTCCTTCAGATTTTGTGCAATTTTGGTTATCCTTACGTTTTTAATCATATTATTTGATAGATCAAATATTTTTCCATTTTAAAATTGAAACTTTTTCGAATGTAAAGTTTTTTTTAAATGCAGTGGCTTTAAAGCTGCACCGAAAAGGTTGAGTGATATTTTTTCGTGCCTCGCAATTAGCCGGTAAAATACAGTTTGCCCCTCCCGCCCCTCGGTTCACACGCCACTGCACGCCTTGGAACTGAGCAGCCGCTGCCGAAGGCTGATTCCATTTTTACACCCGTTAGATTCCCAAACCAGATTATGTATATATTTCTAAGTACATTATCATTAACACATCGCGCGGAAAAACGCGAAACCCGCAATTAATAACGTTCACTTTAACGCCAGCCAAAGGAGGTGGTTAATTACGAGCGACTTGCGAATAAGTTCGGATCTAAATCTGCATAAAAAAAAATTATAACATTTTAATTAATGTGCAAAAAATTCTAAATCAAAACGCAGCATTTTAATTTATTTCTTTAGTACCTAACTACAATCTACACTAAACAGATCGTTTGGGTACTTATTACGTGTTATAATATAATAATTGCAAATTTATTGGTATTCGGTCTATCTCAATGTTCTCTGCCTCATACAGAATAATTATTCAAATTCCATTAGATGATTATACCATTATTAATGACCATGTTTTGACATAATATTATATGATACCATGCCTACTACGGAATCCACAATTAGACATTGCACGTAGTTTGACCTATTGTGTAGAATTACTATAATTGGTTATTTTTCATTATTAATATGTTTATTTCATCCCTTTCAGTAATATTTTGTCCGTAGAATGCTAACGTTAAGACATCTTTTCGCATCAACACCAAACATCTATCGGTTTCAATGAGAAAGAATAACGTTTTATATAATATTAGCTCTCCCGCACTACACCTTACAGTAAACAGTAGGTTTTGTGTTTAAGCGTCACTTTTAAACGGATGAAAGATTTTAAGGCGGATAGTAAGACGTAGGACAAATGGCCGACACGATTGGCGGCAGTCAGGTAGCGGATTGGTCACCTTTCATTTTGTTTCTTTTTACTTTTGTTTTGCCTCCCGTTCCCACCCGAACCCCGATCCGACCCCGGAGCAAAGGGGCCCCACAACTGCAACGCCGTCTTGGTTCCTTTGCAGGCTGCGGAGTCGTCGAGGACATCCCCCTCTCCCCGCCCAGCCCGCCGCGCCCCACCCTCAACAACAACACCACCCACCTCAACCACAACCACGGCAGCAGCCCCTTCCGCTTCGACGAGCTGCGCAGCCCCTTTCGCTTCGCGGACGACCCCGGGCCCCTGCCCCCGGGAGCGCTGGTCGGCCGCCTGGGAGACTCCCTGATCCCGAAGGGAGACCCCATGGAAGCCCGGCTGCAAGAAATGCTCAGATACAACATGGACAGATACGCCACGCAGGCGCTGGACACGCTGCACATATCCCGAAGGGTCAGAGAGCTGCTGAGCGTGCACAACATCGGGCAGAGGCTGTTCGCCAAGTACGTGCTGGGCCTGTCGCAGGGCACCGTGTCGGAGCTGCTGTCCAAGCCCAAACCGTGGGACAAGCTGACGGAGAAGGGGCGCGACAGCTACCGGAAGATGCACGCGTGGGCGTGCGACGACGGAACCGTGATGCTGCTCAAGTCCTTGATTCCCAAGAAAGGTAAGGGGCCCGCCGTCGGCCTCTTCCGAAACTCGAGATAAATCTTGAAGCCCCCTAGTTCCACTCACATCTCGTAGGTCTGTCTCGTGTTCTCGCGCTCGGTTCGTATTCGAAAATGCAATCTGTCCCGCACTCGGTGCTGGTAGCATACCATCGCGGCGACAGCATCGCGTGTACCGTATTCGGAACGCTGGAGTGGTCGATGGTATGTTGCGAGCGCCTGCCGGACTAACAGATGTTTGGTTATTATCAGGTATAGCATCTACTTCCTTCACCAACTGCGGTAAGGTGTTTTCTGCTTTTCAATCTCTTCCGACAATCTCCATTGAACTGTTGCTAGTTGTCAATGCGGACCCTCCTTCTCACCCTTAAATACTGCCTGATGATTGCGTAACATTTGTGAGCCTCCCTTGTGGAAACAGTTCGATCGAGTTTTGATTTTCGAATATGGTCGAATTTGAAATAATATATCTTCTCGCCTTTCCGCCTACACTGATCTGCCGCCTACCGCCCTCTGCCACTACAGATTTATCTATGGAGTTTCGGAATCGGCCGCCTGCGCTATCATCTATGCTTTCTGTGCTCTACTTGTCTTTAATGCTTGCCTATGTTTATGAAAATGTATATAACGCTTGTCTGTTTACAAAATGCCCGCCTAAGTGCATTTGACTAACATCTCTTCTCATGTACTTGCCGAGGCTGCACCCGCCAGGGTTGGAGAGGGCTACATTTGGCTTCAATATTACAAATACTACCACGGTACAGAATGCACTCCTGCCTTTACTATATACAACATGTCTACACATTTTGCCGTAACCATTTTCCGTACAAACCAAATATGTTGCATTGTTTTACAGGGACCTTTATCTTACTTCGGGTGAAATTGATTGGGCCTCGGCGTTTAAAGGTCTCGCGTAAATTGGCGACAACAGTTTTATTTCAAATCGGTATAAATCGCACTTCTAGGGATCTCCCGTTCAGTGTTAAATCTCACTGAAGTGGCATTTTTCCTGGGCAATTCGAATGAATCAATAACTGTAATGTTACAAGAACTGAAGCAGTAATCATCGCCTGTTATCAATATGTACTGTTTGTTGCTTTCACTCGAACCGCGAGAGTGTAAAGCATTTTATTCAAAACATCTTTGAATCTCACTGAAATACCATTTTCACCGGTCAGTTTGAATTATTCCATCTGATATCACAACGAGAGCTATAGCAGTAATTATCGCCTGTTTTTGATGAGTATTATTCGTCGCTATCACTCCCAGAACCTCTGGCAGCAATCCGCGAGAGTGTAAAGCATTCTCCGTGACGCTGATCGGTGCAGTCAGCACTTTATGACACGCCAACGTCTGTGATCGTTCTCACTTCGTATCGTTTCCGGCTCATTAAACCCGACATCTT
Organism: Drusus annulatus; assembly: GCA_022651775.1. Classification (NCBI taxonomy): domain Eukaryota; kingdom Metazoa; phylum Arthropoda; class Insecta; order Trichoptera; family Limnephilidae; genus Drusus; species Drusus annulatus. The sequence goes on from JAGWCC010000214.1 coordinate 629,756, forward strand.
CACTTAATGTGCCTCTCGCCCTTCCCCTGCCCCTCTCATACTCTCATATCGCTCGTCTCATCTCGCCCCCGTTTCCCGCCAAGACAAATAATAACACATACTTTGGGCGCGAAAACGCTGCGCGCGTTCGATTTTCAAATGGTTCTCATTGTCTTTGGTTAATGAGGCCCAGTCTCATGCCTCAGTCAAATAACATGGCACGATCAAGTGAATCAAATAGATTCTTGCGCCGGGTCACATGGTAACAATAAGAATAACAGAAGAGTATGCATGAGACGATGCATAAATAACAAAGTTTTGTAGCGATGTATCCTCTCTACCTACCCCTCGTTAGTTGCAAGTGCATTTAATTTCGTGTCTCATTCATTTATAAAGCTCTTGAAATACGATTCCACTCAACTTTTTTTTCACCGCTGAAAAGGTATTAATTTGGCTTCACTGTTTTTTTTAACCCCGCACAACCTTTCCGACTGCCCGGAGTCAATGGGGCTATGGCATCCCCAATTATTGGGGTAAATGGGGAGGAGAAGTCGATAGAAAAGTACCTGACCATTCAGATTTGATGATTCAACTCGTCTAAAGCCATTTTAAACAAAGTTTTGTTTCTGAATGTTATTATTTCACCAGGGCGATACTGATAGTATCTACCACTATGAATAGCTAGCCCCAAATGAATACAAACGTATGGTAATCATACCACCGTAAATATCATGCAAAATTAACGTTTTCAACATCCTTTATTGAAGAATTGTAAACTTAAAAATGTATGAAACTTCGTGTATTTCTGACAGGTTTTATTACCTTCTTTGTACACATAGTATCAACCTCAGAGGAATAATATACAAGAGAGAGCGCTGCTGAAGTCAGTTTTTATAAGGTTTTCCGGACACGGCTAGACCTGGGCGTGGCTAGGACTAATGCGAGGGTATTTATACATCCATTCATAGCACACGTCGACATAATGTTTTTGTTTATTCGTATAACCGCTTTTTCACAGTATTGTTATAAACAAAAAAATATAGCATGTAACCTAATAAACCGTTGCGTTATGTTCATTTATTTCGCGTATCAAAACGTGAGGGTGGAGCCACGGAGACACGAAGAACATTCTAACAATACTTTAAAGCGGTGTGATAGTTTGGGAGATTTTGTTGTCTCTTTCTTTCTCATGGATGTAAAAAATCCGGAGAAAGTGATTTATCCCAAGTTTGTATAGGTTGGGTAAAAAGAATTAGCTCTCTCTCTCCATATTTTGTTACTCCAAGGTATCAACGTTGCGAAACCAGTTTTAGAGCAATCTATACGCAGAGAAGAGGGGCAATCCAATTTGAAACAGTAATCTAGAAACATACATTATAATTGCCATTTTAATAACGACCGCCAGGAATGCCATTTGTTATCATATTTTCGTAATTGACGAGTAGAGGGAATGTTTTTTTTTACTCGTGGCATTATACGCTTAATTCCCCCCGTATAATGTCAAAGAAAAGCCGACAGGCCATGATTTCTTTGACTGTTTGCAATTTTTCTGACCAGCAGACCTCGTTTTGAAAAGTTCAATCAATAAAACCTCGCTTGTGAGAAATGTAATCTTGTTTTTTATTTAAGTGCCGATTATTACTTCAAATGTCGCGGAATGTGTCATTTGCCTTGTGCATCACGCATCATACCATAAAGCCTTTTCTTCTAAATGGATGGATGCTCGTAAATACTAATTATTTTTAGTTTTACGTTGAAACAGCTTACGCATTAAGTGAGTCCTAACTGCTCCCAACCGTCTGAAGCCAGTGGGACTATGACATTACGAGAAAAAGAAGGTTAGGTTAGGTTAGGTTATTCAGATCTGGTCAGCAAACACGGCTAAAGCCATTTCAAGCAACGTTTCGATTCTGAATGGTGGTCTTCCACCAGGGCGATACTTAGAGTATCTACCACTCTGAAACGATGCCGCAAATATACTGTATATAATTTTAATTTACTTACGCGCACTGAGATCTGAACCCTCAACCTCTGAATATACAATAAAGAATGTACGAAATAAAAAAGCGATATTACAAACTTCCTCGTTTACCTTACCTATTTTACGTATAAACATTAGATATTAGATAACATTGGTTACTCTCAAACATTAAAATAAATCTCTCATTTTGTGCTATTCCAGAAAAACAACCCTGTTGCAATGCTGTTCTAGTATTTATTATTGTAACAACAAAGAAGCGTTAAAATTAGGATCAGTTTTAACATTTTAAGCTTTATTTCTAAGGCTGTATTCGAGTGACACAAACTGCCTATAAAGAAAGATGAAAGATATACATTTTCAACAATGAATCAACAACGGCGTCAAAAAAATTCTAGTATCACCTTCGCTAAGCAATGCGATCACAAAATGAACATATTCTTCTAGCGGCACATCGTCCATAAATTAAGCATTATCGCGGCAAAACAGACTCTCTTTTCAAAATAATAATTTTCAGCAAACTTCCTCTTTTTGCCGGCGCCATTGTGTGCGGGTCCTAGCGACAGGAGATTTCCCACGCCGCAGCCTTTTTCCCTACGTGGCTACTAAACGAAACGTAGACACGGAATTCATAATGTCGAAGATATTTTTCAGAAGAATTTTTCTATGGATTGCGGGGCAATAATAAGGCCATTAATCAAGCGGCCACTGGCAGTATTTAATAACTGTTGATGGCTAATTGCCATTGCTCCTGCCTCTCAGACTCGAAGTAATTTCCCCGGTAACAATTTTACATTCTGCCTGCGTTTTCCGTAGCAGGATTTCAAGCAGTTTATGCCTGCGCAGCTTTAATCGCCTCAGGAGCCAGCGGACATTATGTGGGAACTGAATACATCGGGTTATGATGAAATTTATACTCATTTTATAACCGATTTACCTACATTGTCTGCAGTTTTATGCGGCGGCCTCACAAAGTGGAATCCCTTAGTAATTGTGTACGATTATCATAAAGACAACGTAAGCAACAAAAAAATGCTCTAACTCCTTGCATTTTCTTTATTTTTAAACAGTTGAAACTCTAGTACTTTCCGTATCCTGTAGATTTACTCCAATCTGTTTAATTTCCTGAAATAATACAGCCTACCGCAGCCGAAGTTTTCCTCCAGTTCCCTCGAATTCGATGTTTTTCAGCATTCCGTCAATGAAGCCAAATTTAATAACAAATTACGAAGTTTCCGACAGAAGTTTTCCCCGAATTTTTCGATACGCATAAAAACTACACAAACCTAACGAAGTCATCGTATTTTAATATAAAATTATATTCTCCCTAATAAATGGCCAAATAGCTCCCGGATTTTAAGTCATAACAGACCTCCGGAGGGGTGGCCAACCAGGTGCTTTTACTTCTTAGAATTAAAAACATTAATTAACCACTGACGATCGCTTCGTAAAGACACCTTTAACAATTTCAAATTATTTTTATGTGCAATTAACTATGTGATCACATAAAATAATCATTGATCAATTAAATATGCATCTCGAAAATTACAAACCGGAACGTTATTCATTTTCAATTATCTTGATCAGAGCAGTATTTGTGAGAAATTTTTAAATGGCAAAATAAATATGAACTTTATATGCAATAATTGAGTGCTAAAAAAAACATACCTCGTTTGATAAAATATTTTTTTCCTACTACTTGTAATACAATACCGATTTCGTAATTTCATTATCTTTATTATTCTCGGTGTTGCCAGTTGCAACCCCTGCCTCATGAATTTTCCTCGGAAAACATCACAAGGCGACCAATTAGAAAATTCGATAATTTGACGAGCTTTTCCCGCCGATTGAGTAATGTTGCCATTAATCAAACATCTTTGCAAAAAACAGGGGGAGACTTGGCGAAATAATGTCCCCGGGAAAAACAGAGCGCGCAAGCTGGCAATAATATTAATAATTCATGTTTTACAAATTACTTGTTTTTTTTAAACACGCTCGAAATATTTTTACATGAACCGGACGCCATTCGTTTCGCGGACATTAAAGAAATCATTTACTCCAAACAATGATGGATATGGAATACCTAATGAATCACGAATTAAAATTAAAATTATTTATTGCTCTTTTCGAGAGCTTACACTAAAGTCTAGGATACTAAATATAATTACAATCTAAAGAAATTAAAAAATTGTTTTGTAAAAGACCACGAATATTATTTTGATTTTTTGGACTGACCGGTTTCGCTTAGCCTCTAATCAGAAAGGTACAAAATTAAACTGAATAATTTTGAGAATTAGTTTAATTTTGTACCTTTCTGATGAAACTTAGGCCAAGGTAAACCGATCGGTCATAAAAATCAATAAAATATTTCTTTAAATATGTCAAACCACAAAGTGATTGCTTTCAAGTGAAAAATAAATACAATTACACGAGCTTATATAAGCTGGTCCTGTCCATTTGGCTTGCATTACAATATACTCGTACATACTTATTTTCCATAGTTATCTTGAAAACTTTTCTCTTAAAGTGATTCTCATTCAGCTAATTAAATTTCTGTGCATAACACAGCTTTCGCTGGAAAGCAATTTCCCGTCGGACTGTTTTCTGTTTCTTCGATTTTCCGAGAAGTGTGATTACCCGCTCTTATTTTGATTCCAGATAGAAATCAAATTTCATTCGAATGCAACAACTACTTGACCATTCGAGTATTGTAAAAAATAAATATCTGATGTTTAAAGTTCGTTAAAACTCAAACTTAAAGATGTTTTTTTACGTTTCTTTTGTCAATGTTTACACCTTTTATCATCTATTGAAATGACACAAACAAACGCGCATGCCAAACTGACCACAAATGGTCAATAACCACACGCCATCTTGTCTAATAAAAAACACGTGCCCTTTCAACTAAAACTCTTCATTTTTTAATTCATCCACGAATCAACGAGACCGCATTCATTCAATGTTGTATTCATTCGGTGAAACAAAAAAATATATTTGAATAAAAAAAAACAAAAGTGTTCTATTTAAATGTGCTCACAAATCAACAAAAACCACAATCCTTCACCTGGATACATGCCATTAAATAAGCAATAAAACCATCCTAATTAAAATCAATGTTTAGCCATTATATTTAAATCCACAGATCCACAAATCATCGAAAACCAGGATCATTAAATAATCTAATAAAACAAACCATATTAAAGTGAACAACGACTGTTATATTCAGATCTATATTTTGACCACAAATAATTCGAAGGGGTCATCATTCAACCGTGTCTTTGCTTAAGTGAATAATGTCATTTCACACCGAAAATAATGTCTAATATCTGTACCCTTTCCGAGAAGAGGCCTCCCACATCTCCGAGGACCGAGGACTGGTACAGGCGACCAGCATCCTTAGAGCTGCGTACTTTTGGCCTTTGAGATTTATCGTTTTGGCCTGCAGTTGATATTATTGGACAGAGGGGAATTGAGATGCAAGAATCAAACTGCAATTTGTTTTAATTCGACGCCATATGCAGTTCGTACCTCTTTCAAGATGCATCCAAAAATATAGCAGTGAAGTCGTTTGACATACCTGTTGTTTTATTATATACATATTGGGTTCAATCCCTCTGCTAGCTAAGTCCTCCATCATCGTACAAGCAACATCTTCCGCCTATTATGATGGCAATAGGAGTTTTTCAAATATTGTCCAGTTATTCGTAACCCGGAAATGTTGGTCTTTCTTTAAAAAAAATAAAAAATATAACAGAAATTACTCTGTTTACAAGCTGTGTAAACTCACGAACGTCATGCAATTTGCACAGCTTTATCTGTCTTAAAGTTCTAAGGCACTATTTTCAGCTCGCAGCGACATCCAACATGAGCTATGGTGCTGTTAACAATTATTTTTGTCGAAATATAAAATAAGACGCCTTATTATTTGTTGCAAATTTTTCTATTTTCAAAATACTTTTACGTTGCATTTGACGTGGAAATAAATCCTTTACGTAAATTAGGTTAGTTTGTTTTATGATAGGTTAGGATATTTTTTATAGTAAATAACGCACAAGAGTCTCAACTGCTCCCAACCGTCTGGAGCTTGTAGGACTATGGCATCCCCAATTGAGGTATGTTGTGAGGCTAAAGATAGTGAGGATGAGAAGAGAAAAGTACCTGGCTATTCAGATCTGGCCACTAAACACGGCTAAAGCCATTTCAACTAAGGTGTCGATTCTGAATAGTGGTCTTTCACCGAGTATGTACCGCTCTAAGGTTAGGTAAGGTTGATGCGACACACTGAATGCATCCCTGTGCGCGAGGCGGTCAGTAAATAAGCCGGCACTGCGCCTACTGTCAAATCTGGCAGATTTATCTCCCGTTCGGCGCTCTTGGTGTCGAATGGCCACCTCACCCGGCTCTGCCCGTGCCACCTCTGCGCTCGGAGCCAAAGCGCACCGCCGACAGGTCCGTTTCAACCTCTCCCTCGACCTCGCAACCTCCGCTGGCGACAGAAAGAGAAGCTGCAACAGGCTCGTATCGTCTCGGATCCACAGATCGCCCGCGATCCGAGACATGATAATCCACGATTAATTGATTGTGTCCATGTCCATCGAAGATAAACGAGCGAACCCTGCGTTTTTATTACTAATATTTAAATATTTATACTCATTTATCTTGTTTATATTAAATTTATACCACCTTTGTCGCGGTACAAATCGGAATCTACGGATTCCAATCCGTCTTCCAAGCGATTGCACGAAATATGATATTCCTATTCGATTGAATTATTGCCTCGTTCTTACAATACGAAAAGAACTGCTCCAAAATAATAAATTAAACTACCAACGGATAAATAATAGGTTATTACTTTTTCCTATTCATGAATCGTTCACCTTGCTACGGAATTCTAAAAACACGTGTTTTTTCGTTGTTTGTATTTTCGTTGACAATGCAACATTACCCCGTGGTGACCCGTCACCCCGCGCTGCCCTCTTTGAAAGCTTTCGATATCGCTCGTTATAGACATTGCGCCATTTGTCTCCCAGATGATCGGGGAGAGTGGGGCGGACGGGGGCGAATAGGTACGTCGGGCTGTTTATTATTATTTATGATTGAAAACGATTTGTTAGAGTGACGAGGTAACCGAAATTTTCTCCCCCGTCGGAGATGGGTCGGCTCATTGTCTCAGGGTTTATTATGCAAGAGACGATGGCACATCAATTTCCTGACAGCATTGTTCCCTTCCTGAACCACCCCTCACGATCGAGGCCTAAATTGCGAGAAAGTTCAAAAATATTTATAATTTTAATGCTGCCTTCCAAAATGAAGCCTTCGCACAAACTGTGGAGAATAAATGACCAAATACGTAGATATTTTAAATATTAAAACGTAGACACCTCCTTGTTACTGACAACAACATAAACTATCATCTCAATAAACCATATTTTCTTCTACGACTGTTTTGAATACCGCACGAGAGTCCCAAATGCTCCCAACTCATCTAGAGCCAGTGAGACTGTGGCGTCCCCAATTGGGGTATGTTGTGAGGTTGATTGTAGGAATAGAGAAGGATATGGGGAAGAGTAAGGTTGGAAATTACCTGGCTATTCAGATCTGGTCACCAAACACGGCTAAAGCCATTTCAAGCAACGTTTCGATTCTGAATGGTGGTTTTCACCAGGGTAATACTTAGACTCTGCAACGTGCTGCAAATATACTAGGAGTATATATTATTTTAAATGAATTAAATGTGTTATGGACACATATTAATTGAATAAAATTTATTTGCGCACGCCGGGTTTGAACCCGCAATCCTGGACTCGCTGTCGAGTGTCTCACCACTAGACCACGCAGGCCGTCCATAATTAAAACAGTGCTAAAAATCTATATTAGTCGAAACTTCATGTTTTCAAATCTCTCTTATGATTTAAAACTTTCAATTTTGGTGTGAAACGTTTGACTTATTTTATTTTTTTGTGACAGGCTGTGGCGAGTTGAACCAAACAACACATGCATACATTTGGATTGTGTGTATTAGTGCATAATTATACTCTTCCGATAGTCATGTCCTTAAAAAGCGTCACTGAGAGACAGTCCTCTGTCTTGCTTGCGCTCATTTAGTGTCGATTCACACCAACGTCCGGATCCGCTCAGTGACGATATTGTTCCGCAAGAGAGCTTATTGATATGGTGTGAATATCAATCAAGGGGATTGCGAATAATTATTTTGAAGTGTTTTTTTTTTTTAAACCATTTTTTTATCACTAAACAATATTTTTAATAATTAATAAAAATATAATTTATGAAAAAAAAAAAGATTTTAATTTAAAAAAAATCTGCGATGTGGGTACTTTTACCCTTCAAAATAATTATTTGACTAACTAAGTAGTTAAATATCACAAGGGTGGGCAGAAGGATATACTGCCACACAACTTTGTTTTGGCACATACTCCTTGATTGATATTCATACCATATCAATAAGCTCTCTTGCGGAACAATATCGTCACTGAGCGGATCCGGACGTTGGTGTGAATCGACACTTATAGTTTACAGCGAGAAAGGGACAGCAAATTTACTTTTCGTTTTTCCTATACTGCTTTAGTTGTCCCAAAGCTAAAACAGTTAATAATTTAGACGTGCTACAAAGCAGGTACTTTTACTACCTAATAAATAGTAACCCTATTATTAGACGTGGCTTTATGGGCTACTATTTAATTACAAGTAGTTGAGTAGGTACTTTATCTCTAGCGATCTTGGAGTAAAAATATATTTGGAGAGAGAGATATTTTTATGCGGGTTTTTACGTCTTAGCCCGTGAGAGAGAAAGAGACAGGACAAGTTGTCACATAATATCGCACCACTTTTATGTATGTAAGCATGTTCTCCGTCCTCTTCGTCTCCAGCGACTCTACCCACTACGTTATGGTTATACAAATAAACGCTACATGACGTCGACATGTGCTATGAATGGAAAAATAATAAAAAGTATATTTGCGGCACGTTCCAGAGTGGTAGATACTCAAAGTATCGCCCTGGTGAAAGACCACCATTCAGAATCGAAAAGTTGCTTGAAATGGCTTTAGTCGTGTTTGGTGACCAGATCTGAATAGCCAGGTACTTAACAACCTTTCTCTTTCCAGTCTCTTTCCCCTCCCCACTACCTTCAGCCTCACAACATACCCCATTTTGGGCACGCCATAGTCTCACTAGCTCTAGACGGTTTGGAGCAGTTGAAACTCTTATGCGGTATTCATACAAAAAATAAATAAAAATAAAATTTAAAAAGGTGTGTCCATGAAAACCCTAACCAAGCCCGAGTCAGGAAAAAATCAACGATTCTGACTACACAAGCAATCCCTCCTGGTGTATTATTGCCCTGAGCTAGCGATATTGCATGAATATTCCCGCAGCCGAGTGCTGCCAGGTCTGGATGAAAAAAAAAAAAAAAAACGGACGGCAAAATCGCGTAGGTGCTCACCTAATAATTAATCGCAGAAGCGTCCGGCGTCTAGGGTCGCCCGCGCTCACAATGCGAGATCTGGCAAGAAAAAAACGACCGTATATACACCTACATCCCTCGTAATAATGGCGGGTTTGCTACACGTCACGCAATTCTAAAGTTCGTCAGGAATTACTTCCTCTCCGGCCCCGGAAGCGCCCGTGCCGCCGTGCCGCTTCTGCTAAAAGATGGATTCTTTTGAAATCCAAACACTGGATTTCCTAACGCGCGGACTTTCTGGCCAAAGTTTCGGTGATAAAACGCGACGGATGCCCGGAATAGCAGTGTAATAAAATGACAAAAACTGAAGTTATTTTATCTAATGTCAAAATCTTACAAAATATAGCGTAATATTACCCTTTTTAATCTGTATCATAATTTTGATACATTATTTCAAAACAGACAGAAGTCAACATAAGTCATGTTGAGACACATTATTCACGTTTTAATGAAAAAGTTTTAGAAATTAAAAAATAACCTTGTATAAGACGACGAATATTATTTTAATTTGTATGACCTCCCGTTTCGCTTAGCCTAAGCATCATCAGGGTACAAAATTAAACCAAACAAAAAATACAAAGCGTGCGGTTATATATTCATACAGAGGGAGAACAAACTATAAAATAAATAACAAAACAATGAGAAAACAATAGAATAATATTTAAATTTTAACAAAGGAAGAAAGAGATAGATATGAATTGAAAGAGGCAAAACGTCAACTGAGAAGGTGATTCAGTAATAATGAGTAGTTTTATGAGTACAGTTTACTTTGTATTTTTTGTCTAGTTTAATTTTGTACCCTGATGATTCTTAGGCTAAGCGAAACCGGTCGGTCATAAAAATTGGAATAAAATCTGTGGTCTTATACGAAGTTATTTTTTCATTTTTTTAAATATGTCAAACCACAAAGTAATTGCTTTCTACGAAAATACATATTTTTAGTTCCATTGATACATAAATATGTGTGGTACGTACCTACGGCTAGTATATATGATTTTAATAAGGCAAGAACTGACTTCAGTAGTGAAAAGCTATAATTCCATGAATATATTTTTTGCAATATCTTTTTATGGACATGGATAAATTTTTGAGAAACCAATCCAATGAAAGTACTAACTCGAAAAGTCGTTTTTCGAACTTTTTTCTGTCTTAAACTGGTGTATCGATTTAATTTTAGTTCTTTACAGTTTCCATGTAACCTTTTGTACAATATATAACGTATGTATATTTCAAAACAAGTGCTATATTATGTATAAGAGACTGATATTGGCAAATATGTCATCTGCACACTTCTTCTCGCATGAAAACATATGTCACAACAGACGGTGACAACAAAAGCTTCAAATTTACCTCAAATCCGAAGAATAACGCTCCGTGCCTTTGACAGTGTCGTTAAAAAACAAAGATTCAATTTCAGGATGTGGCGCATTGTCCATCGAACGGGCGGGAAAAAATATGTAAAACAAACGACAGACGAGAGAAAATCGGGTTTGAATTACGAGGTGGACCAAACAAAGAAATATAAATCTGTACCAGAGACAATAGCCAATTGATACAAGGGTTGGGAGGAATATTGCCGGAGAACGAACAGGGTCATCCGAGGACAGATTATCAAAGGGATCGGTTATATTACGCTGTCTATGGTGTACTTTGCCATAGATGCGGGCTCGTTTATCTGTCGCCATCTTTATTTTGCTCTAGACTTGAAGCGTTTCTTCATGAACACGCGTTAGATGTCAATAAAGTTAAACGTCACATTGTTTAATATCGCCAACATTGATGATTCAAGAAACTTTTTTATTAACTAATCTTTTTTTTCAAATGATTGAAAAGCCAAAACATCAAAACGCACTGACGTTATTCATCCCTGTTCGCAGCGCCATTGTGTTACTTTACAAATTAATTTACTTCTACATCAAATATCTTTATTTTTCAACAATCAGAAACATCTAGCCCCCTACATTAAAATATAAACGGGTATTAATTCTAAATAGTTCATTAATTTCTGATACCTTTATATCTCTTGTCTAAAAAATGTAGAAATAAATACGATATATCACTAATATCGTATAATTTTACAACAAACCCCTTTATTTTCGATTTCTCGATAGTGTGAAACGACCAGCCCCTTTACGACAATAGAAACACAAATATAAACGGGTAGCAATTCTAAATAATTAATTAATTTCTTTTTACCTTTTATCAGTAAAAAATTAGAAAGAATCCAATATATATCACAAAAATTGTATAATTTTACAACAAACCCCTTATTTTCGATTTCTCGATAGTCTGAAACAACCAGCCCCTTTACGACCATAGAAACACAAATATAAACGGGTAGCAATTCTAAATAATTAATTAATTTCTTTTACCTCCTTATCTGTAAAAAAATAGAAAGAATACAACATACATCACAAAAATCGGATAATTTTACAACAAACTGCTTAATTTTCGATTTCTCAACAGTCTGAAACAACCAGCCCCCTTACGGCCATAGAAACAGACATACAAACGGGTAGGTCCCGACTTACAAAGCACTGAAAAGTACAAAATGAAAAGCAAAAGGCCGGCCATTCCATCCGGGTGGGGAACAAACGTATCACTGAGTTATCATTTATGGATACGTCGCGGTCTCCACTTGAAACATTGCATATCCGGTCGATTGTTTTTTGGAAAAAAGTGCGCGGACGGTGGGCGCTTTCTTTATTGGTCGTTTATTTCATGTCTTTTGACGTGCGCTCATAATGTCCGCTGTTCGGTTTTTAAATCACTGTTTTATGGAGAAATTTTCATTTGAAAATTCCGGCACTTTTGACGGCCGCATACTTCATAGTTGCTTTATTCTCGAATCTGAATTTGTTTAAAATTTGAAAAGTTAATTCTTACATATATTTTCAAGTGTTTAATAGACTGACAGCTATTTCGCCGTTTTGCTAGACGGTACATTCAATTAGTGGTCTCCGATGTTTTAGCTATTTCGCCTGCTGAATGCATTAACAATTCTAGACATGCAATTTTTTTAAACCAATTTGACAGCTATTAAAAATAGCAGATTGACTATTTTAGTGGTGTTTACAATTTGCTAGGTTGTGCATTTTTACTTCTCTTTTTAAATCCGAATTATATCTATTACGCCTTTTGAATGCATTGTTAAATCATTAAACTTCTTACAATCGATAAATCTTTAATTCTTAAATTTTAATTCCTTTTTTCCCAGCAGTACTATTATAATAAGCAATTTTAATAGCAATAAACATTCGTGTATTATTAATTTCTAAATAAATCTAATTGACCCGACCATTGAAAGAACAAATCGGTTAAATTTTCCCGATTTCTTTGCCCTCTTTTTCCGATATGTCGCTGTCCTCCGCTGTCGGTTTTTTCCGTCCCGGTACATGGCGACACCGGCCGGACTAATTATACAAACGATACAAAGGGACAAAAGAAAATGGCAATACAGACTTGTGTTCCGGATTTGAATTCGTGATATGTTATTGGCGGGAACAATTTGAGCACAGATATTTCTTTATCTTTATGGCAACACACAATGTCGCAGTTCGAAATTCAAATATTTTGTAAACACGTCTTGATTAATATTTTTAAAGCCATTTCACAACGTTACCTTATTTGCGGCTACATTTCAACACGAATAGGCTGTGTTTTAAAGTAAGCTTAATGATTTAACAGTTAGTAGCTGAGTGAACAAACGCGTCGGATTCACACCCGGGTCTCGTGGGTTCAATTCTTCTGCTGGCTAAGTCCTCCATCATTGCACAAGCAACATCTTCCGCTTATTATGATGGCGGTAGGAGTTTTTAAAATATTGTCAGGTTATTCGTAACCCGCGAATGTTTGTCTTTCTTTTTAAAGTTAAAGATTAAAGTAAAGTTTAATCGACTCGTGAATTTTTTAATACAAATTCGATTAACACTTACACATAAATAATTGCATATTTTTTTTCATGTTTTTGTTTTGTGTCGTTTACCTTTAAAGCAATCTTAGTTATGAAACAGAAAGATGTTCATCTGAAGTAGCAAAAACTTTCGAACGGCGATGTCCGGCGTCATGAAATTTGGCCAGTCACTTGTGCCTGAAATTTCTAACCCAACGCATTTACTTTTAGTTCGTCAAGTATTTTCCATCACGAGCTATAGAGCTTTTAAAAATACATAAAAATATGACACAATGGTTTTCCATCTAAATTTCAGGCTGGTCATTCAAATATTTTAGTTATTTTAAAAATTCGATGCTTTCAGACAAACAGAATACATGTGTTCGTTTTGTTGATGTTTGTATAGCTAGGGGAAGGTAAGTCAGCATATAGAAAACAGTTTGCGAACCACAAAGCAACTAAGTTACCCGAAATGTCCATGTTTGGTGCAAATTTGATTTCCATTAATGACCCTGGAAGTTTGGCGATACCCCGTCAACGCGGTAGTAAAGAGTCGGTTGTAATGGACTAACGAGGGTTCCGAACCCGTCCAGTTTATACTACGTGTAATGGGGATGTCTCCAAAATACACAAATGCATTAGGAGGGGGTTGATGTATGGGTCCTAATCATTTGTCGATATGAAAACTATGGTAAATCCACATAACCTAACCTAACCCAAATTAAGCGATAAAGGTTTGTGCTATGTCTTCTTTTAATTATTGTGTGTGGTAATTTCGAAGGTGAAAATTCATGATTATCTGAGAAAAAACTCATGCTAGGCGGTATGAAATTGAGAAAAAACTTTAGAATTGATTAAAAAACCCTTTTGGGCAAAAATTCGCTATATGCGGAAAAGCCTTGTAAGGTAAATTGTTATAAACAAACTTCATTGTAAATATACAAAAAATACCCGTTTTTAACGTAATTTTATAAAACACATAGGTAAAAGAGCCTACTTAATTTTATTTTATTGTTACAAGCTCGTCGCAAATGCATTATTTACTATTTTAAAAGTTATTAAAAACATTATATGTTACGCAAATATTTTGGTTAACCTCTCCATTGTAAGCAATATTGCAAATTTTGAGCGAAGCAAACTCAACGTTTGACCGCCTCCTCGTGGGGAAAACTAGATGGCACCCGTTTACTACAACTAATTGGTTCGGGTCTCCGCTGTGTCCCGAATCCCCTCGATGTTATGGTGATCGCATCCGCACCAACTTTTCTGAACATCACAATATTATTAACACCAATGAATATTAGTTTATCCGTAGGGTGGCCATGATTTATCGAACTTCGGAACTTTGCCGTGTCTGAAGCCGCTGTACCTTTGTAAATCGAAATGGGATTGTAGTTTATTAGTTAACCCATTATTTTGCAATGATGCAATAATTTGAACACGAAATAATTTTGCGCACACACACTCACCTTAAGCGCGTTAAGAACGGAGACAAAAAGTATGAAAAAAGCAACATGGCGTCTTTTTTAAAAATAAATATTTCAAAGCTTCATAACTTACGATAGAATTGACGTAGCGAGCTGTAAATATTTACTGGAAACTTAAGGAACTTTTTATTTTTATATGAATATACGTCTAGAGTCAGTGAGACTATGGCATCCCCTAATATGGTATGTTGTGAGGCTGAAGGTAGTTGGGAGGGGAAGGAGATTGGGAAGAGGAAAGTTGGGAAACACCTGGCTATTCAGATCTGGTCACCAAACACGGCTCAAGCCATTTCAAGCAACGTTTCGGTTCTGAATGGTGGTCTTTCACCAGGGCGATACTTAGAGTATCTACCACTCTGGAACGTGCCGCAAATATACTTTTTATTATGTTTATATGAATTAAATGTGTTATGACACATATTTATTAAATAAAAGTTATTGGCGCACGCCGGGTTTGAACCCGCGACCTTTGGATTCGTGGTCGAGCGTCTTACAAATCGACCATGGAAGCTGTCAAAGATAATTTATAAATCTATTCAAATTTCATAATGCTAGAGCTCACCGTTCGAAAGTATTTTTGCTTTTTATTCAAGATCCCTGCTTGAAAATTATATTGCAGTCTCTAAAGCGTATAGGAACTATGCCAATAAAATCCTCTTCACGCATTGTAGACACAATACAATTGCGAATTGTAAAATTTATTCAGAAGCAATGTAACATTTTAACAATCCACGTCCAATGCTAATCCATATGCACTTAACCAAGTTAACCATCGAGCCATCTTGGGTAGTTATAAAATAGTTAAAATAACTTGTCGGTTTTACTGCTCGCGCTTTGAATTGAAAATTAACCACTGCCGGTTAGTTGGCTATCCCGCCGGGCCGTGGTTACTGCCGATTTTACGACTCGGAGAGTTCGGGTTCGGCTGCCGGCTGAGATCATTAGCGATCTTTGATTAGCGAATCGCTGTTAATGAGTCAATCAATTCCTCAATGAGCCGGCATTGAGTTGGACTCAATGGATTTAGTCATA
This sequence comes from Drusus annulatus, assembly GCA_022651775.1. Lineage (NCBI taxonomy): Eukaryota > Metazoa > Arthropoda > Insecta > Trichoptera > Limnephilidae > Drusus > Drusus annulatus. The sequence goes on from JAGWCC010000214.1 coordinate 645,607, forward strand.
AATGAGATACTGGCCTCACTACACGGCTTCGATTGCATTGAAAATATTTAATATACAAGCGCTTTACAGAAGGCCGAGAATATGTTAATGACGATGAGCATCCTGGAGTTGTGGAAAAACAAATCATGGTAAAATCCATAATGTGTTGATTCTTTGATCTTTTTTTTTTTTTTTCAAAAGTGAAAAATCGAAGAACACACAAAAACGTGACTAACCTTTCCAGTTGTCAAAAACAAACCACTAATCAAAAATGGCTGATAATGCTAACATATTATAAACATATGTGTAACAACATAACAAAAAAAAATCGATAATCGAATGTACACAGCCCGCGAAAATTCTAAATTCACCTTTTCTTTTGAACAGGCCTCGTACAATGAATTTTACTGTATTTTTTCATCAGGATTTTATTCATATTTTAAAGCTTTATATCTCGTGATGAAAATCACATTTTAAGTTTAACATAGTGTTTTTTTTTTAATGCATGCAAATTTCATAGCGCCACAGTTCACTATTCTATTGGGTTTTGCTGCTTCCGACTTCCTAACCTTCCTCTTCCCCATCTCCTTCCCCTTCCTACTACCTTCAGCCTCACAAAATGCCACAGTCTCATAAGTTCTCCAGACGGCTTGGAGCATTATTTTTTTTTTATTAAAAAGACAATATATTTTTTCATTAGTTTAATGAATACGTCAGAGCTTCTTACCGTTCCGTAATGTATTTTAAACGGTGAGGTTTTCTATTGTAAGTGTTCCACTAATTGGTAGCGTTGTTTTGTTGATATAATGCCATCTGTTGACATTAAATTCTTAAATTTGACCCCGAGCATAGTTGGCTCGACCACCGCGGTTCAGGTCTCCGCTAAGGCATTCTCAACGAGCTTTAAGCTCTTAGGCTGTTTTATTTCCTTTTTCCTACAAGATTAGCATGTTTGCGACTCCATTCATAGTGTGCGTAAATGTACTGAATCGGTATTATGAATAGACTTTGAATTTAATTATTTAAATGCGTCATCCATCCTTATTTTAAAGAGAATCTGTTTTTAAATTGTCAAATGTATATTCCGTTTATTAAAACATTGCCTAAAGCATATTTTTTAAAGCAGAAAAGATAATATTTTATGAATCTCGCAAAAAAATCCATGTCAATCAAAATTGAATATTTTTGAAAACTCTAAAAGAGATCAAAAATACAAGCATTTTCTCTTCTACATACTGTAAAGCTATTGTATCAATTTGTCCATTATTATTATATCTAAATGTCACCACATAAAGCTGCCGAAGATTTGATGATCTTCTAGCAAAAGAAAAGCTAACTCCATGGCACTGAAGTTCTGTACTACAATGTTATGAGTATCCTTACTACACTGTAATACAATATGCCACGTAGCCTTTCATATCTTTCGAAAGAAGAAGAAGACATAAATATTACGGCTCAAGTGTTGCCATAGCTAGGTACCTACCCCGGGTAGGCTACCCGAGTAACCGAAACGGAAAAGGGCGGACACGCATAGAATCGGCGGCAAACGATGACAAATATTGTTTTCCACATTACACTAATTATATTCCCCTGCAGAATTTCCGCATGATCCTCTATGCGTTGTTTGTCTCAGCTTTGACCACATAAACATGTCGGCCATCCTCCCACACGCTTCTTCTCTTTCACAATCGCCAATGATCGCTTTATCAACTTCTTACGCCCGACAAAACAGAGGACCGGGTAATTGGAGAGAAATGGCATTTATTATTTATTTGTTTTTTTTTTATGGAAGCTTCCCAGTGTCAAGCTTTCGTTACATGGAGTGATACATTAATATATTCAAGCTCTTAGTGACAGAAACAGCTTTTTACGGTTTGACATGAAGACATAAATTAACTATGTATCTATTATCTCTTTTTTGACGTGTTAACATAAAATATACGTTTCCATCTATTTGTCGTCGAATCTATGACATTCCTAGAATTCAAAAAAATAAATTCGATTTTTTTTTCGATTAAGAACTAGGCTGTTTAACTTTTTAGTTTTTAATTATGATATGATCCTAACGATTAAGAACTAGGCAGTTAAACAACCTAATTTTAAATCGTATTGTTTCTGTTGTTTTCCTGATCTTTGAAATCTGTTTCGAGTTGAAAAATCGAATCCCTGTCAGCCGCGCAGTGAGTATTCTCGCGGTTTGGCGATTTCGCCTGCATTTCGCAGTGTGATTTGCGATTTGCAATTTGCAGCGCGAAATTATTTGTCAATGCGGCCGCAAGGGGCGATCGTCGACCCCGCGGCGAGCCGTGCCAAATCTCGTCCTCTCATTGTGCATTTAATTTCGGCCGGTTGAGGGAAACGACATTTCAAGATGGCGGCCATTCGGGAAGACAACCTTGCAACAGTTGTTACCGAAAGATAATCGTCTCCTCTCGGAGGAAATCAACTAAAACGACAAACGCGAGAGTTGAAGTAAAACAATAAGAATCCTTTGATATATTTTGCGGTTGATTCAACGAGAATGCACAATAATACCGCATTTTGAACGCGATGCTTTAGTGTCGGACAAACATGAATTATTTCTATACTTTGTCACTGTTGTGAAAATTCATTTTGAAAATGCATTATCATATCTCGGACTTGATGCAAATGAAGACGGTGTAATTCATTGCGTAAGAAATGCACTTATTTTACATCACACACATGTCTCTGTATAAATTAGAAGAAAAGAACGTTGGATCTAAAATACGCCATCCTACATCACTAGCTTTTTAAACTGTCAAATTTCAACGTCAATCAAATCGGTTGTACGATTCCCATCAATCATCATCGGCCATTACCCAACAATCCTAAATGAAGACCTTCCCGAATCTTCGTTCAATCAATCAATCGACTTGCTAAGTGATAAAAGCACGCAATGTAAAATCTATTCATTTGCCTTTATACAAAAATTAGCCACCGATCGAAAATTCTAAATTGGACAAAGGCCTGTCTAAAATACAATACAGTTTTATCCCTCCCACCCCCCCCCCTCCCCTCCCACAGAACAGAAGGTCTCCTTCCTAATTTGAATTTCTAATATTATTATTATTTTGAATTTACCTTCTGAAATCGATTACCTCCTTTTCAGTTCGCGTTTTTAGCTATTACGATATTTGAATTGACTCGTGTTTTTTATGCATTTTTTTCTAAGCAAGCACTTCGGTATGTAACTGTTTGTTTTTAACCTAGGTGCAAACGCGTAAGTGCGAAAGGTGATTAATTTAGGTACCCTACGTGAAAATATAATGTATATTATCTAACTGGCAAGTTCCCAACTTGACTAATGAAACACATCACAACATTCCAACTGCGATCAAAGTCGGCAAAAATAAGTGAATTAGGGCTCAGGTGGGTGTATAAGGTAGTGAGGTACCTACCCAGCCCGCGGTAATCAAACAAAGCACACTTATACATTTCTAATCAAAGGGGGGTAGGTTGTTTTAAGCTGATTGCAAATATCGTTCGGTAATGGAACAGTCGAATGATTGACGATGATTTTCAAGTTTTTCCCAGCACGCGAGAGTCGGCAGCGACTGAAAAAAGATCGAATGTTCGTTTTGACGCCGAATTACTTCAGGATACAACACTAATAGGACGGCAGACAAAACGAAAATTTGATTTCAGAAAACCCCTTCGAAATGGCTGCTCGGGAATGTGGCAAACTGGATTATTGCCATTCTCACAATAAGCTGTCCAATTGCAGATATAGAATTTATCTAATTAGAAAACAAATTCTGTACAAAATGTGCATTTAACCCTCAACCTATCAAAAACGCTGAAATTCTATGCAATACCCACCCCCCCCCCCCACACACAATTTTCTCAAGGTACCTACCAAAAAATACAACTTTTCTAGTGTTTACTATCTACCGAGTGTTTTTTCTATGCACTCATTTATTTAAATTTATCGCAGATCCCGCAATCTTTACGGGCACGTTCTTTCAATGCACGAAACGTCAAATTCAAATTTTAAAGCTGTTAATTCTTTTAATTTAACGCGGCTTTCTTTGTTTCCGTGAAAGCCGGTGTTATCTTTGAATATAGAAGTAAATCAAACATTCAATAAAAGGGGCTGAGAAAGGGGGAGTGTGAAAAAACCATAATGTAGCCGGGGGGATATTAAATAATTTTGTAAACTGGGCACACTGTAATACCCTTAACACTGTGTATATATCACGCCTATCGACTGGGCCTTGAACTTACATTACTAGGAAACTTCACACTACTGCATACGCCATGCTCCGGTGTTTTCTTTGTTTGGACGGGATTTTAAAAATTCAAGCGAACACGCTACCTACTACAATGGCATTCTACTATAACATCTTAATCAATGATTTTAATAAATTCGTTCAACTTCTACGTACATTGGGGTTGAAATGCTTTGATTTAGTCAACCATCTTTAATATCAATTTTTAAAATGTCATTGTTTTTAAAAATGTGGATATTGTCAAAACATTTCTTACATATAAATCGAGTAGTTTTTTTAGCAGAAGACTGGCGACCATCAACACGAACACACTCATTCAAATCACCGATGGGAGTCTAAATCTAATCTATTCTTTGATCTATTACTTGGCATTTTTAAAACTGTGGATTCTGAGTGCTGCAAAACGCAGAGTGGTGCAGAATGCACAGTGCCACATAATACGGTGCGCTACAGAATACAGTGTGCTACATAACACAGGGTGCTACGGAACACTGGGTGGGCAGCAGTTTTCCACCCCCCAGGCCTCAGACAGCCCTTCAAGCCAGTTTGGGAGCCCACCCCGTAACCAAATGACATGCAATACTTCTTGCCGGGAGCGGGCTGAAATGGTATAAAATGGGTGCCGGTGATTATCGAGCACGCGATTTCAATCATTAAACCCCCACACATCTATCCGTGCAAGGTTTCTATGCAGACGCCTCGATACGACTGTGTGTGCTTTATAAGAAATTAGCATAAATCAATATCTTCGCTGGAAGGACATTACTGTATGCCCGTGTTGGGTGGAGAGTGCTCCAATGCGACAATCAATGAAAAAGCTTCGACACAATGTTTTGGCCGCCGACACGCCACGGGAATTAGCTGGTGGCCTTTTTCGGGTTGGATTACATTTCTTACACAATCTAGATGGGGCCTAAGTGAGTACGAGTTGTTATCAAGATGTGGCGCTTTGTTGCGGACAAAACACTCATTTCTGTACAGCACTCAAATGAAAATATTAAAATACACACTTAACGTAGATTCTCGCCAAACAAGCTTTCGTGAAGATATAAAGCATTTTCTAACTGGTAGCCAATTTGGTCACAGCAGTTTTTTTGCAATCCCAATTGCTTGAAAAGCCATCAACATGTAGCAAAGGTGGAAGCTCAGAGCGAGAATATGGAGAGAGAGGTAAATATTTTTACCCAACCCATACAAATTTACGATAAATCACTTTCTCCGGGTTTTAACGTCGTAAACCGTGAGAGAGAAAGAGATAAGACAAGTTCTCACATAATATAGCACCACTTTTCGGTATGTTAGTCTCCGCCCACTCCGTTTTTTTATGCGACATAACAGGACTTAACTCAATGGTTTTTGAGGTTATATCCTATATTTTTGTTTATAACAATACTGTGAAAAGTTGTCATACAAATAAACAAAAACATTATGTCGACATGTGCTATGAATGGATGTAAAAATACCCTAGCCACGCCCGAGTCAGGAAAAAATCATCAATCCTGACTACACTAGCGCTCCCTCGAGGGTGGGAGATAGCCAACCATCCAAGAGGCTTCTATTTAATAAGTCTGCAGGGCGAAGAAGTTTTGGAAAACTAAACTTAGGAACTTAGGTGACTGGACGATGTAGAAGTGACCACCGCCAAAAGCAACTTGTCTGCCTCAAAGAGATTTCCGCAAGATTCCTCGAGTATCAAATTACGTGGAATATGGAATCCTGCCTTCTAAAATTCGACACGATAGTAATTATTCGCACAAGCTGCGAAAACCAGCGGTTGCTGCAATTGTGTCGTAACATTTCTTGGCCAGTGATTAATCAAAAGGATACTTAAAGTATCTAACTAAGAACTACGAATAGTATAATATATTAGCCACGGCAAAACTGCTGGAGATTTAGATCCTCCTTGGAATGTCACGAGCCGCAAGATGGCGTGCGTTTGCGTCATGTAATATCTCCTCTAAATAATTGATACTTTTATGTGGATAACCAGATCATTTTCCGCCAAAATTATTGTTTCCCCACTTTCGTAATTTCGCTTTTCCGTTTTCACCAGCGGGCGTAATTCTTCCTTCAATATAACGCCTCTGACGTCAAAGGGGAGATCTTTCGACGTATGTCATCTTCAAGTTCAAAAAGCGTTCGCCATAAATTTCTCAAATATTTTCACTTCTTATTTTGAGACGACGCGATGACTATTTTAGCGGGGTTTAAACCGCCGGGATTTATTATTATCGGTTTTAATGCAGCTGTCCGGGCGGACAATTTATGTGTGAAAACAAAAAGATAAATTCCAAAACGCGCACCGTTTCGGTGGATTATGATATAGACGAATTAAAGACGGTCAACAATGATTTTGGCCACTTAAGTAAAATTCCGAACGCTTGTTTAATGCTTTCGCGGGGCTCTGATCCCTGCAATTTGACAAATTCTCGGCGTCTCGAGTTTTATTTTGAAACCGAACAGTGCAGAAGCTTTCAAGTTGGTTTATTGCCGCACAGCCACGAATCAAAACAAAAGGCAGCCACTTTAAATAGCGGCCATTATTGGCGGAGCTTGCGAATCCCGCCGCGAGGTGGCGGCTCGAATCCCGCCGATAAATCCCCAACGGCCGCAATTAATCGAAATCAAACCCGATGCGAGTGCATCTCTGCTGAGATCGTTCTATTTCAGTGCACAATGCGTCCGCTCTCAAAACAATACGGCGTGGGAGGATGTTCAAGTGACACTCTGCGGGTGTTGACAAAACAAATTCTGGCAGCGAAGCGACGGCGACATCTCGCGGATAAATCGCCAACTTTATCGCCGCGCGAATTGTACGCGTTCGATCAAGCTGTCGGCGATCTTTCGGGAGGGACTTTATATTCTAGAATTAAGGATAATTCTGCCGCGGTGGGAATTCTATTGGGTGCTAATGCGTTCGGCAGTAAACGTGTTAAAAATAACAACCATTTTATTAGGTATTTGATTCGGTGCGAGAAGCTGATGGACATTTTACGAACATTAACATGAAGAGCCCCTCCGTCGCGATCATTGATGATAAGTACCGAACACCGATGATTGTTTCTAACTAAATAAGAGCCCGTCTACACCAACATCAACATGTTAGCTTTTAATGATCCATAGACGATTTACAGCTCGTATTTATAGAGTTTCGTGTCATTTGAGATGTTAAATATTCATTAAGGTTCGTTTATTGTCTGCATTTCCTTTGCGGCAACTGGAATTCGATACTTAACCGTGTGGAAATTATTCCACTCAAGTACCTACCCTATTCGGTGTTCGTGCGAATTCATTCTGCTTGCAATTTCTCCAATATAATAGATATATTATTTCATTCGCCTTATGAATATTCATCAATTCATCTGGTAATAATGGATGATTATTAGATAATGCTTTGTAACAAAATAAACGTTAAATTGCGTGTTTATTTTCTTGGGTTGTTTTAACAATATTTACCAAAATAAGTACTAACGTAACATCCATTGTCTTTTGTTGCTTTTGTAGCTACTGGCTAAAAGCCTACCGCTGATATCTCCGTTGTAACCTCTCCCTCTTTCTCACAAAATACAAATAAAAATATAGGTTACAACGGAGTTCACAGCAGCAGGACCATAAAACCATATTCAAGCTAATTTATTTATCCGTTGTGTAGCTAAGTGCTAGTAAAAAATATGGAAGATACTTTTTACAAAACTTCGCACATCTAACTCCATTCTATTATTCAAAGGTGGTAACATTCGATCAAATATCTGTCTTCTCATAGATTTTGACCACCGTTTTAGCTATTAAGTTCTCACCACGGATGAAGATTACTTCCCACAGCATAAAATATAAGTTGTAAATGATAATATAACACCCCTTTACGATGCTGAAATTTGAATGTATTAATTTTCATCGACTAACCGTGTATTGTATCTTTTACTAGGCAAGGAAGGTATGCCCCCGTTCGGGCGCGGAGACTCGGGCGACATGAACGAGGAGAGAATAGCGCACATCCTGTCCGAGGCCTCTCAGATGATGAGGACCCCCGCCCCCAACGAGGACTCGAGAAGCAACGATGACTCAAAATCTCCTCACGGACAGTGCTTGTCTCCTTTCTCCAATAAGGTAACTAATTCATTGATAATACAAGTTAAAGCCTAATGTTCTCGTCTAAAATATGACAATATATAGGTGAAAACAGACAATATATATACCAGTGTATAATACAGTTGTGAATCCTTGATGAATTTGAAAGGTGTGGGCCTGGGCTCAGAAACAAACTATCTAAAAGTATGTTGCCTGTTGTATGCAGATAATGATGTGCCTATTTTTAACAGTGTGTAAGATCTACAGTTTCTCATGTCTATGAATAAATGAATTCTTATGTATCATGAATGTAAGTATGTCCGAAGTAGTGGTATTTGAAAGAGATAGTACGAAAAAACTGCAATATAGTTGTAAGCGATGAATACTCGGAGTAAAGGAATGAGTTTTTCTATGTGAAATTAAGCTCGCGAAAGTCTAATATTAATATAAAATTAGTCAATATATTATGCTTTTAGAATCTGTGTACAATTTGAAACTGTGTTGTTGTGCAAGAATGAACGTTTAACTAACAATTTTGCTTTCCCGCTACCAGGATTCAAGCCAGAACAGGAGGTTGAAAAAGTACGAGAACGACGACATTCCTCAGGAGAAGGTGGTGAGGATCTACCAGGAGGAGCTCGCCAAGCTCATGGGCCGGAGGATGGAGGACATGCGGCAGCCCAGAGAAGGTTTCCCTGGGTAATTATACACACTGACTCACTCCGACTTACATACGAGTACTCCTAGAATAAGCAATTGGTTACTATTTACGAATTATGAATTTTCAAAACATTGATTCAATCTGACTACAGACTTTTTGATTTGCAAGGCGTCAATAATATAGAACAAAGTAACAAAGATCCTGCAAATCTTTGGTTACATTTTGCGAATCGTTGGATTCTTCAAAACTTTGATCGCCTTGTCTCGATTCACTTTCTATAGTTTTAATTTATTTGTTGATATGTGTCTGTATTAAAAGTCTAAAATGAATTGAGGACAGCAAACTAGAGCTAACGATTAGTTTTTTCTTTCCCCATTACCTTAGTGGCCCACAGCAGCACATGGAACAGCGCCCCCCGGATGATAACATCCGCATGGCTCTGGAGGCTTACCACCGGGAGTTGGCCAAGTTACAGGGACCGGGGCAAGGTCTCCCACCAGGCATGCCCCAGGGCATCCCTCCGGCACTCCCTCCGGGCTTTCCCGGACTTCTGGCTCTTCAACACCACCACCAGAACCCTCACCTAAACGGAGGAGCTGCCGCGGCCGCCGTTCAAGACCTCTCACCGCCAAAGGAAAAGGCCATGAAGATGAACGGAATCACAGACGACAAGGAAAAGTCTATCGATGCCGAAGAAGCCATCAGACACGCGGGAAGCGCGTTCAGCCTCGTCAGACCCAAACTTGAACCTGGATCCCAACAATCCACGGGATCTTCCGCGTCCAGTCCGCTGGGAAACAATATCCTTCCTCCTGCTATCACTCCAGGTGAAGAATTCTCGGGAGCAGCAGCTGCCAGTCCGCTCCAACGCATGGCTTCCATCACTAATAGCCTCATCTCCCAGCCCTCCAATCAGACCCACCACAGTCCCTCCCAGCGCCCCCTCAAGGCTGTCCTCCCTCCTATCACCCAGCAACAGTTCGACCTCTTCAACAACCTCAACACCGAGGACATCGTACGGCGAGTCAAGGAATCTCTCAGCCAGTACTCTATTAGCCAAAGACTCTTCGGAGAATCAGTCCTGGGACTGTCCCAAGGCTCCGTCAGCGACCTCCTGGCGAGACCCAAGCCCTGGCACATGCTCACGCAGAAGGGCAGAGAGCCCTTCATCAGAATGAAGATGTTCCTGGAGGACGACAACGCTGTACATAAACTGGTCGCGTCACAATACAAGATCGCTCCTGAAAAGCTCATGAGAACTGGCAGTTATGGCGGTATACCACGTTAGTATTTGATATTATTTTAAACCCTTCATATAACTTCTTCTTTTGTAAAAAGTTTTTCACGATTTGATTTTCATTCCTGCATTAAACTTTTATTTTTTAACCCAAAAAATTACGCTTATGTAATATTTTATCTTTCCTCTCTCAACTCTCTTTCAAAGTTTTCGAAAAACAAATCTAACAATGTGATTTAAATTTTTCAGAATGTCCCGCCAACTTGAGTAAAGCGATGCAGCCCACTCAGAAGATGATCTCCGACGCCTCACAGCTTCTGAGCAAGATGCAGCAAGAGCAGCACGCCGCCATGATGGGCGGCCCGCCCCCACTGCTGCTGACCCCGCCCGGCTTCCCGCCGCACCACGCCCTGCAGCTCAAGCCCGACTCCCTCCAGGAACACAAGTTCCACCATGGCGTCAAGGCGCCCCCACCGCCTCCGCCACCGATCCACCACTCGCCCCTCCCGCCGCACCAGCACCAAGGCTCAGTCATGCGCGCCCTGCATCAGCACATCTCTCCCAGCGTCTACGAAATGGCCGCCCTCACCCAGGACCTCGACACCCAGACCATCACCACCAAAATCAAGGAAGCGCTTCTCGCGAACAATATCGGCCAAAAGATTTTCGGAGAGGCAGTGCTAGGTCTGTCTCAGGGATCTGTGAGCGAACTGCTCTCCAAACCGAAGCCTTGGCACATGCTTAGCATAAAGGGCCGAGAGCCATTCATTAGGATGCAGCTCTGGCTAAGCGACGCCCATAATATCGACCGGCTCCAAGCTCTGAAGAATGAGCGACGGGAAGCCAACAAGAGACGGCGCTCCACTGGGCCGGGTGGCCAGGACAATAGTTCCGATACCTCTTCCAACGACACCGCCGAGTTTTATCATTCGACTTCTCCGAGTCCTCACGCTGGAGGTCCGCCTTCTGCCAAGAAACAGCGGGTGCTTTTCAGCGAAGAGCAAAAAGAGGCTCTCCGCCTGGCGTTCGCCCTGGATCCCTACCCAAACATGGCGACGATCGAATTCCTCGCCACCGAGCTCGGTCTCTCCACGAGAACCATCACCAATTGGTTCCACAACCACCGAATGAGGCTGAAACAGCAAGTGCCCCACGGCGGAGGAGCCGGAGACATCCCCGCCCGAGAGCAGGCTGGCAGCCAGGCGCCCTTCGACCCCGTTCAGTTCCGGCTCCTGCTCAACCAGCGGCTGCTGGAGCTGCAGAAGGAACGCCTGGGGCTCTCCGGAGTCCCCCTGCCTTACCCGCCCTACTTCGCCGCCAACTCCAACCTCGCGGCTCTTCTCGGTCGCGGGCTGATGCCGCCCGGCGACGCTGACCTGGCTCTCGGCGTAGTCAAGGAGCAGATCAGCGGGCTCGACCTTAGCATGCCGCTGAAAAGAGAAAACGACGGCGACGATTTCGAAGACGACGATGTGGAAAGTAACATGGGGTCCGAAGACTCCATGGACGGGCGTAGCATGATGGACTGCGAAGGAGACGGCGAGGGCGACGGGGAGGGAGACAAGTTGGACTCCGCCCCTCGCGCCGCCGCGACTGGCCCCCGCCCCTCGCGCCGCAAGCCCGCCGCCCCGCAGTGGGTCAACCCCGAGTGGCAGGACGACAACAAGGAGCGCCCGCCCAACCCCGACGAGGTCATCATCAACGGCGTGTGCGTCATGCAGACGGAGGACTACGGCAGGAGGGCGGCCGAGAGGACGGTGCGAGTGGAGCCCTCGGGCGCCGAGACCGGAGAGGGGGAGGCGGCCCCCGCGCCCCTCTCCCCGCACTCCCCGCCCTCTCACACGCCGCAGCCCCCGCCCCCCGCGCCATCCCAGCCTGCGCCCCCGCCCGCCCCTCACGAAGAGGCCATAAAGACGGAGGTGGATGCCGACCGATGGGACTACTGAGGTGTCCCTGACCGGCAAAGTTGTGAATATTAAACACTGTAATATAAGTTAGACAAATCTAGTTAAAATATCAAAGAGACATTGTTTTGTTTTATATTCTAATAAAGTTAGGTTAGCCAATAAAAGAAACTTCCCACACATACGTACTGATAAATATAATCGTACTCGCTTTATCGTATAATATTTATAGAAATGAATTCCGTAGAGATTTTAGCGCGTCGAGGAACTGCCGCAGTTCCCTTGGTTGGTTGTTGACCTGGCGAGGGCATTACCTAGCCTTACTGGGGAGGGTGTTACTGAGAACTAAATATGCATGTTTTCAAATGGAGGATCTCCGAGTGATGTGTGCAGTCTCCAGTAGCGGGTGTCAGAAGTTAGAAGAAGGGAAGGAGGGGGCGAGCTGTGTAATGTTTACATGCCGAGAGGGAACAGAGAGTAGGGAGTGTAAGAAGGACCCAAGTAACTGTGATGGTAGTCGGAGTGTACCGGTCTGGTACTGGTCTGCTGGACGCCTGTCGTTAGGTTGGTACGTATTGTTACTAGAGGCTTCCCTAGAGAAGTGGTCTCTTTATTAACTTGATAATAATATAAAGGCTTAATCAACGTAAGCGTATTTGATAAGATAATTTTCGTGTTCCAGAAGTGTTGGCCAAAGACTCTTGTTTATTGACTAAAAAGTAATTCGTGATTATATTTTGTTTTAACAATGTATCGTTAAAAGTTAGTGAAACTCTCGCCTCTAAAAATATTATATTTAATATCGTTAAGTAAAAAGTGCAATCCTTCATCGAACAAACCCCGGTACATTATAAGGAACGTGATTATTTTCTATTGAATCACCTCGAATAGTTGACTTCGTTTCAATGTCACCCGCAGGTGTTCCCGCCGGGACCGTACTGTAATTAGTTCATAGTTATTGTTTGTTATTATTTTATAACTTGTCACACAAAGTTATTTCTACTCTTACTTATTCATATTCTATTATTATGATTTTAAATTTTAGAAAATAAACATTTGCCTCGGCATTATTAAAATTATTGTTGTTTTATTTTTTTATTTTCTCTGCACGTTATTATTTGTCTATACTTTTAACTCATCTATAAAAAAGACTGCCTAGTCACTATATTTCTTCATTAATTATTTCAATGTACATAAATCTGTTACTAATTACCCAAAAATTCCAAAATAATGGAGACGAACATCAAGAATGTATAAAATGATCAATTTTTGTGAAGCTACGAAGTTTGTTTTGAAATAAATTAAACGAGATCGATGAGTTTTGTAATACATTGGCACTTGAGGCATTTATTTATTGATAAATCACACATCAAATTGCACATTATCTGAAAAACATGTAATTAATTAATTCAAAAGCATATCGATAGTTTATAAGGACCTTCAATATACATATATTATTAATATGAAATAATATCAAAAACATTTTAGTAAGTGACCTAAGATATCACTTGATGTATAATTATAATTACACTAAACATTTAAAGTAAAATTAAGTCCGCGGGTGGAAATGTAAATAATTCAAACAATATTAAATAATATTCAAATGCCAAGAAATAATAAGAAGTGTCAGAATTTATTAAAATTAAATTCAGGTTTGCAGTTTGCTGCGTTGTATTAATTGAATCATTTAGTATTATAATAAATTTATGAATATATTATTTGGATAGAATTATTGTGCGTCACATCAGACGTGTGTAGATATCTCAGAGGAACCGATCCTTGCAAAGTTAATTGTAATTATATAAATCATAGACAAATAGCTTTTTAATATAATATATTTATCTAATATCTATGATGTAATAAACCAAATTTTAACAAAGAATATATTTGAATGAATGTTTGACCGAAAGTTTTATAAACTGATCATCTAATTTTCTAACTGATGTTGTAATTCATTTCGTTTTTCATCGATGTTCCTTCATAAAACTTGCCTATGCTTTTTGTTACGTTTTTTTCGTAATGTGTTGAAATTGAACTGATGAAACAATATTTTGAAAAATTTAAAGGCCTAAGAGAAATCATCGAAAATAATACTTTGTAGTCAAATTCCAATTTGATTAAAGTTCTAACTGATTAACAAAGAATTAAACACTTAAGTAAAGCAGAATTGCAATGGAAAATCAATCAGAGACCTTTTTCGTCAACTACCATTTATTTAGTGAGAAAAAAGTTTTTTTAAATGATGTCACCAAACCTGCCGATTAATATTTTTAATGTGATTTTTGTTTTAAATGTATTGTTTGCAATGTTTCGGAAAGACACGGGTATCCTAGGATGTTGGGAAACTGTTTGTTTATTGTATTCTGTACAGCTGGAAATACTCCGTATCGTAATTTTCAAAAGCAAGTCATATATTCAATGTACATAATTTTTAAAACACAAATAATTTTGTCGAAGCAAATTTTTTGATTAAAATATCAACAAAATGTATGTAAAAAGAATAATTATTTATTTGTTGAGTGATGAAGGATGATTGGTTTAATTGCAAAGCATAAAGTTGTCAATTGGATTTATGGTAACGTTCTGATTTGGTTTTAAGAATTAATACTTAAGCATTGTTTTTATTAGTCTGTTGAACTCGTTTGCATATATTTCTGTTGGTAAGGTTTATTGTAAGGTCCACCTTGAGCATTTACATGCCATGCCATTAATGGAATGATTCATAGGTAATTTTAAATATAGATTGAAGTATGATGAATTGAATATGTCCCAGTCTTCTATGAATAGCTCCATTTTTTATGTAGTTAAAACGTAAGTTATGATTAGAGTGTATATACTTATATATTAGTCAGTGCATAGTTTAAAACTATAAACAGTAACTTTATTATTATTGTTCATATCATTATATTGTCTTCACTCTGAACAATTTCTAAAGCTATTAAAATAAAATTATTAATATCTGTATTAAATCTGTGTTTTTCTTCTCTTACCCTTGCATACCACATAATGTTCTAACACTCGTATGAAATAACAAGCTTTTCTCCCTTCTTTTTATTTCACAACATTCTCACAGCGATCACTAGATACTCCAAGTATCGTCCTGGAGAAAGACCACCATTCAGAATAGAAGCGTTGCTTAAAATGGCCTTAAGGGTGTTTGGTGACCAGATCTGAATAGCCAGGCAATTCACAACCTTCCTCTGCCCATCTCCTTCCTCTCCCACTACCTTCAATCTCACAACATACCCCATTTGGGGATGCCAAAGTCCTACTGGCTTCAGACAGTTAGGAGCAGTTGAGGCTTTGTATTTTTTATAGTGAATACCGCATTGGAGTTCCAACTGCTCCCGACCGTCTACGGCTTCCCCAAATGGGGTATGTTGTGAGACTAGAGGCAGTGGGGAGGGAAAGAGTAAGGTTGGGAAGTACCTGGCTGTTCAGATCTAGATATCAAATACGGCTAACGCTATTTCAAGCAACGTTTCGATTCCGAATGGTGGTCTTTCACCAGGGCGATACAGGAGTATCTACCACTATGGAACGTGCCGCAAATACACTATAAATTATTTTATATGAATTAAATGTGAAAAAGCACAATATTAATACAATAAGATTTATTTGAGCTCGCGACCTCTGGATTTGCACTCCAGAGTCTTAACCACTGGACCAAAGACCATCAAATAACGTAATTAAAAAATTACGACAGATTTCCGTTATAATTATTTGGTTTTTTAATAATCAATTTTGTGGTAAAAAAATGATTAAAACAAATCCCTCTAGGTACTTTGGTGCAACCTTAAGCACTTTAAAAAAAACCTATTATTAATGGCATTTAATGAGGCTGGTTCGAATCAAAATTTCCCCAAAGAAAAATCCTAATTCCATCACTGCCGTAGTTTGGCATTAACATCACTAGGCCACCAGGAGTAACAGGAAATCATAAAACGTAGTGGGTAAAATTTTCTTGTTTAGGTTTGAATCACAATTCAGTTCGCAATCACGAATAAACATTTTATTTCTTTGGGCTCACCAGGATATCATAAAACAGAATAGATGAAAAAAATACTTAAGTTGAGAATACTATCCGACTGTAAATCACTAGAGTAGTAATCGTAAATATTGTGAAAATTTGACATTTTGTTATTTCATGTAACAGGAGCACATAAAGCGCGGTGGGTGAAATTTTCGTTTGCAGTTTGGAATTACTATAGGGAGTAACTGAATAATACAAAGCACAATGTTTAAATCTTTTAGTAAATTAGAATAGGGGAAAATGTATATGTTGTTTAAAATAATATCCTGGTCTAAACTATCAATAGTTCAAATATTAATAATACTTGTTGGGTGAGGGAGTGGAGGCGGTAAAATCCAAGTTTACCTGAATATTTTGAATTCATCATTGTACGGAATTACAACGTGACAAATCATTATTATTACCAAGTCAAATACTACTACCAGTAACTATATTAATATTAACTGGTAGGGGTGCCGGATAATAGCTACAACAAGTTTGATTTTTTTAGTTATGCTATTGCTTGTAATTAACAAAATAAATTAATATGTCAAAAAAATACTAACGGCATCTAGCGGAAGATGGGTGAATCTCCGTTGAAAAATCTCACTAATTTGTACTGTCATCTAGCGAATAAAACTAAAAGTTTTACAAACATTTTTTTCCCGTATTCTTAATGTTTCATTTCATTAGTTCTACTATGTATTAAAAGATGTCGTTGGTAGTATCAGAATCTTAACAGAATATTTTTTGAACTTTTCATTTTAATTTATTATTATATTCACAAAACGCTTGAACAATTTAATTTTACTTTTGACAAAAATGCATTTATAAAAATAACACAAATACTCATTCGAAGACATGATTATTGTTGTGAATGTTTGTATTCTGAGTTATGTTCCAATTAAATCTAAATTTATCTTTGTTTAGTTTTTTATCCGGTTATCGTTTTAAAATCCAGGTTGAGGTTTGTCTACACCTAGCCTCAAAATTCCCTGTGACTGTATGAGTTGTAGCAACATATAAAAATAATTTAATAGTGTGGAGGTTGTATTAAAATGAACATTAGAGTTACTTGGATATAACTATTACCATCTAGACAGGGCATTTTTATATTGTATTATGGAAACTTTTACATCAATTTACTATTCAAAATTATAAATTTATTACAGGTTTATTTCATTAAAATAATATGTAAGCGGTTTTGAAATAATTTTTGCAGTTTCCTTATACTTAAAGCCTAGGAATAAAAAAAATTAAAACACTATTGAGGTGATATTTCACGAAAACTGCCCTATAAAAAATTCCAAATACATTTTTTTTAAGCTGTGCCATAGAGCACTGAGTTTGTGAGAACATAATTTTTATTTATTTTAAATTAATTATTTTATGTAAAGTAGGGGAGGTTTTTAGAGTAACCGTATTGTATTTGAACCGTGCTTCACAATTCACAATGAATATAATCTATAACATTTTATGTTAGAAACAGATGTTAGCTAAAAAATGTATTGATCGTTTTGTGCAAATTGAAACAAAAACATTTTTTTAAAGACCAGCCCCAGTTTTATGAAACGGTGGTGCATTTACGAACACTAGCTAAATAAGGAAATGAAACGCTCACAACGGCAACACTGAAGTAATATTTTTTTGTTTCCGTGTTGTGGTGTCCCTTAATGCGCTGTCCGCCATTATCGTTCAGTTCGCCGAGTTGTGAAAAACATCGTACTTGCGATAATCGGCGGAAATCGCGGTCATCTTACTTAATATTCGAGTGAATTGAAGTGATTTGTGTTGTGTTATAAATTGTGAAATGGCGGAAAAGGATAAATTTAATATTGATAGCATTATCGCTAGATTATTGGAAGGTAAATGATTGTTGATATTGTCAAGAGACGATCTGTCACTATACCTTTGCCAACGCCCGTTAGTAATGGCGATTGTTTTTCATCGGCAATGTCTCCTCTATTTATCAACAAGAGTTATACGAAATCTTATTCTAATATTTAATGTCTGTGAATTGTTTCAGTGCGCGGCCATAAACCCGGAAAGAATGTTCAGTTGACGGAACTCGAAATTAGAGGCCTTTGCCTCAAATCTCGAGGAATATTCCTATCGCAACCAATACTCCTCGAATTGGAAGCTCCACTTAAAATATGCGGTTAGTATATTCTCCATTCTGTTTATACTACTGTGTTTCTGAACGTTATTGGCCTCGTATAAAACGTACCAAGGGCAATTCGGAAGGTTAGCGTCATCCATTGACCAAAGGGTTTCACGTATGCCGCGAAAACTGCATTATGTTTATCGGGGCATTGAATCTACCACTATACCGGTTTTCAAAACTCAATAAGCTTGTCCGTAACAATGTAACAACTGCTTTAATGTACAACTTGTAAATTACCGACTGCGATACCTGCCTCACACATTTTTGACAGGTGTTAGTAGTTTTTGTATGAATTTGATTAATCAATATGACTTTCGACATCAACTGTACATATTTGTTCAACCTACGGCCTATGATGATTGTCTTCAAATTAACACAATAAATTATTTGCCAGTTTTACTGCATGTACCTTGTATATAATATTTATTATACCCATAATGTTAAAATTGTTAAAGCAATACAATAAATGCGTTTCTTCTTATTCGAAGATTTATTATTCCTTGTAAAATGTATGTGAGTTAGCAAAGTTTATCCGGCTATCTTTATTTTAAGTGCTTATCATTGTTAAAAACTGATATCCGTATTTTTCAGAATGCTAAATAGATTACTTACTGTCTTTAGTGCAATCATTTCAAGCACTTTTTTGTTTTTTAACACAATCTTATGGGAGGTCGATGTTTCATTAAAAGTTGTAATATTCCACTTCAAACCAACATTCACCATAATAACAATTGAAATTTTATTCAAGTTGTATGAGTTTTATTTGGTTGCTCTGACTGAAGTGCAAATATATGTTATTTCAACACTGTTTTTCGTGCATTTTTCGTAATTTTGATAATGAGTTGAATGGCCTCATCAAATTTCATAACTTACAAACTAAGACTAATCCGTATACTACCTAACACTGCTTATCTACCATTAGCATTTCTTATTTGTTTATTCCATCTTGGTATTCACTGATCGAAGTTACATTTAACTAATTATTGTTTATCTTTTTTGCATTTAATTATATAATATAAATTATTAAATATCATGTCTAATGTGGATAACAGATTGGCAATCGTAATCGTTTACCTATATATTTTAAATTTATAAAATATCATCAGAAAAATATGTTTGAAAAAAAATCATATCTGTATATACATTAAATCTTTTATATTAGAACACACAATGATGTGATAAATAAATAAATAAAATGCCAAGCTAATGTTTATATTATTAATAAAAAGATAATCGGAATCGAAAGTTCTATGTAACTTGTAAAAAAATATTCCATTTTTTTATATCGTATTAGATCATATATAGATGTTATAATCAAAAATCCCTTGATTTTCGATAAAACAACATACGCTTTTTCATTTGAATATGAAATTTCACATAATGGTGCAATAATTTTGTTTGTTTGTGGCCTACTTGGATTTGAATATGAATATATTCAGTTGGCAAACGCTTTGATTTTGTTAGTTCCTTCCATATCGGCCATATAAACATTCCGATCACGTTGGATCTGAGCGGATTTTTCGAGGTTGTGTTCATTTTGTAGAGGAAATGATTTTCTAGTTTACCAGAAACGAAAGAAAGGCATAAATTTGAATATGACAGTTGGCAACAACGCAAATAGTTAATGTACCGTGTTAAAAAAATGTATTTGTTCGTTTCTTGAACTGTGCCACAACATTCGAAACATATTCGTCTCCCCTTTCTTGAATCGTTTAAAAAGGGAATTGGTTCGTATCTTGAACTGTACTGTTTATATTCCTTTTCTTGAACCATTTAAAAAAGGAATTGGTTCGTTTGATAAACCTGTTATATGTTTGTTGGTGTAAAAAATGACTGTAAAAACAAAATTAGGTGTTACCATATTTAGCCTTTGATTTGCATGTAATTTATTACGTATTATAGAATTGAAAAACTGTTTTATCTAGCAAATTAAATTTAGTATTTATTATAAGTTAAGAATTATGTTTTTGTTTGTGTAACATTATCTAGGTGAGCTCTGAGAGGTATAAATGGCAAAAAACATTATCAATTACAATAAACTGAGCTCTTTTATCGTCGTATGTTTGGGGAGGCCTTCATTTAGCATTGGACACACAACTGACGATGATTTTATGATGTATTACGTATTAGTTATACTACCCGGTCCTTAGCTCATGGTAAAAATAACGTTGCGAGCTGATAATACATTGTTTTGGCCTAGATAATATTGCAAAAATTTCAAAACGCCAGATCTCACCATTTGAGAGTTTTCAAATAGTTAAATGGTAATAATATTTACATAGTTCTATCCATATTCAGGCGCTGTTTGTCTGGGTGTTGTGATGTTGATTGTTGAGTTTGATGCACCCACGAAATGATAAATTATTTTACATCAGGAAGTAGACAAATACACGTGTAACATTATTACTTTCCCGATATTATTATTTATGACATCATAATCATAAAATATTTTTTTGTGGAAACCTGCAACCGATAGACTTCTTGTTTATCTTGACTTAATTTGATTCATATGGTTTTCCTCGAATAAATGTAATTCACACAAATAAATTACCTTAATAATGCATGAATCATTTTTCAATGATGATTTACATTTGTGCAATATTTGTTATTTTTCTTTAGTTACTATGTTTTGAATAACAAATAATTCACTCGTAACATTATAGTCTAGGTAGGCGCACCTGAGAATGTTCATTTTTATCACACTTACCTAACTTGATACAAATTAAATTAATTTTATAGACAATGTTATTGTCTGTATTGATAATGAATTATTTTTACGTCAAGTTCTAAATTAATCGATTCATCTTAATAATATTTAAACAATAGCATTGCATATTTGATTGACACGTCTTATCGCTTATGCGGTGCAACGTGTCTAAAAGCTATACTTTACTTTGTCTTTTTCATTATTCAATTGAGCGTTGTGATTTCTCTTTAATAGACGCATCGATGAAATGAGTAGGATTTTATATATTATATTTACTACACACAAAAGGCTCTGGGGTTTTCTTATGGGCCTATCTTATCATAGGAGATGCTGTGCGGAGGGTCATTAAAGGGAGGAATGGAGCTGAGTCTTTAAGAATTTCATTGCACTACCTAATAAAGCACCATTTAAAGCTGGATTCACACCAACGTCCGGATCCGCTCAGTGACAATATTGTTCCACATGAGAGCTTATTGATATGGTATGAATATCAATCAAGGAGTATGTGCCGAGACAAAGTTGTGTGGCAGTATATCCTTCTGCCCACCCTTGTGATATTTAACTACTTAGTTAGTTAAATAATTATTTTGAAGTGTAAAAATACTCACATCGCAGATTTTTTTTTTTATTAAAAACCATTTTTTTATCACTAAATAATATTTTATTAATTAATAATTATTAAAAATATTATTTAGTGATAAAAAAACGGTTAAAAAAAAAAAATCTGCGATGTGAGTATTAAATATCACAAGGGTAGGCAGAAGGATATACTGCCACACAACTTAGTCTCGGCACATACTCCTTGATTGATATTCATACCATATCAATAAGCTCTCATGCGGAACAATATCGTCACTGAGCGGATCCGGACGTTGGTGTGAATCCAGCTTAACAATCACCAACCATGTCCAAAGAAGCGAAGCCAGCAGTCCACAGGGGAGTGCTCATACTAACCCTGATGTAAAACAGTTAGGCATGGAACTAACTGGCAGAGGAAGGATGAAATTAGACCGCAGTACCTGTATAAATAAGATCCCTGAGGCGTATGTGCGTGAAACTATGTACGACCGTGTCAAAAATGTGGATATCCGGAAAGAATGCAAGGCTGATGTAAGCGTGATGAATAGAATCAGGAAATGGACGCTTGGATGGTTTGGGCACGCAGAGCGAATGAACGAAGAAAGGAGTGTGAAAAGAATATATGACGCGAAATTGAATGGAAGAAGTCAGGGACGCCCGAGGAAGACATGAAGTGAACTAAATACTTGAGTCGGGACGTGAAGAGTCAGAATAACAGAAGAGTATGTATGAATGTGAATGAAGCAAGGAGTGTGTGCCAAGACAGAGTTGTATGGCAGTCCGTCCTCTGCCTACCCCTACGGGGAAACGGCGTGATGGTTAGTTAGTTTTAGCAATCGCTTTGTAAAAGTTAGCCTTAGGTGATTTTCCCATGAAAACGGCGCTAAACTAATTGACTAACCAACCCTCACGCCGTTTCTCCGCAGGAGTAGGCAGAGGACGGACCGCCAAACAACTATGTCTTGGCACACACTCCTTGCTTCGTTCACGCTCATACATCGTCTCATACATACTCTATTGTTATTCTGACTCTTCATGTGGCCCGATTCAAGTATTTGATTCACTTGATCGTGCTATGTCTTCCTCGGGCGTCCCCGACTTCTTCCATTCAATTTCGCATCTTACATTCTTTACACACTCCTTTCTACGTTAATTCGCTCTACATGCTCAAACCATCTAAGGGTCCCTTTCTTGATCGCATTCATTACGCTTACATCAGCCTAGCATCCTTTCCGGATATATTTACATTCTTAACACGGCCACACATGGTTTTACTACAAATACGTCTCAGGGATCTCATTTCCACAGCGTGGAAACGGCGCTATGGAAGTAATTAATTTATTATTATTATTGGTGGAACATTTGGCAGAGAATTTTCCAGCTCAGTTTTTGCCTCAGTCGTTCGCTAAATTAATTAATCCAATACACATTAATAAATCAAGCCATCTGGAAAATTGGAAGAAAAGTCCCTTCAGCTGATGTAAATATATTTTACTGAAAACCATATACTCATTGTCATATAATATTTATTTTTCTTTTGTTATTTGTTATATTTACACTGTTTGCATTTTTAGAATCGTTTACTTATAATACTTGAATATTATTGTTTTAAGCACCAACATATTAACTGTCCTCAATCTTATTTCCTTTTCTTTGATATGACAAATATGTTAATATGAATTCGTATGTTTCATCTGAATTTTTATACCCTTGGCTTCTGGTAAATTGTTTTTTTAATCTGTTGATGTACACATGCACTGTTATACCCATATCTGAACTCTTTTCTCTCACGATTTATGATAACGATCATGATTTTAGATATTTTAAATTTGTATACATATTATGTATTATTTTCTCCTTGTTAGTTAATCTTATTAGCATAATTAATTTAGTATGAAGCGCACTTGAGGTGAAATATCACAAAACTGCGCTATATAAGTTCACTGTTATTATTATTATTTAGTTAGATCCATCACACCAATAATTCACATTCAAAAACCTATACTGGCATGTTATTTTTTAAATTCAAAAGATGTCATGTGTACATAATCAAGATTGTCAATCACTCGACAACCATTTATGCCAAAAGCCTTATTGTCAATTTACTTCTTTGAATTTTGATTTTGAAAATTCAATAAAGTCTTCGATAGACCTTCTCGGCTACGCTGTTTACGTAATAATATTTGACGGTTCGAATGGAATATAATGTGAAATATACCCACATTAAATGTATTTATAGAATTTTTGCTGTCTGATACGCAAATCTCCGGTGGCTACCCATGTTAATGCTTCCACTCATACCTCAAGGGTTCGAGATTAAACATTTTTAATGTGGAATGGAAATCCAGCGGATTCCATTGTGGCCTCAGGACGATAATATACAAGAGAGAGTGCTGTTTTTACGAGGTTTGGCGGACTCGGCTAGACCTGGGCGTGGCTAGGACTAGGGTATTTAAACATCCATTCATAGCACACGTCGACATAACGTTTTTGTTTATTCGTACAACCACTTTTTCACAGCACTGTTGTAAACAAAAATATAGCATGTAACCTAATAAACCGTTGAGTTATGTTAATTTATTTCGCGCATCAAAACGTGTGGGCGGAGTCGACGGAGACGCGGGACACGAAGAACATACTAACAATACTTAAAAGCGGTGTGATAATTTGGGAGATTTTGTTGCCTCTTTCTTTCTCATGGTGTACGATGTAAAAACCCGGAGAAAGTGATTTATCGCAAATTTGTATAGGTTGGGTAAAAGTAATTAGCTCCCTCTCCATATATTGTTACTTCAGAGTCAGAATAGCAGAAGAGTATGCATGAATGTGAATGAAGCAAGGAGTATGTGCCAAGACAGAGTCGTATGACAGTCCGTCCTCTCTGCCTACCCCTGCGGAGAAACGGCGTGATGGTTAGTTAGTTTTAGCAATCGCTTTGTGATTTTCTCATAAAAACGGCGCTAAACTAACTAACTCCCGAACTAAAAATATTTAAAATTGTCAATCAATGTACGTATGTTTAAGAGGACACGATACCTTAGAAATAAATCGGTGGGCGGGATCCTACAATATAGGCTCTATCAAACTTCTGGATGTTAATCAGTGCGAAGAAATCTGCCAATAGAGGAAACCAAATTACTAGTAAACTCACGTCGTTTCGAGTTTAAATTACTGCAACGGAATATACGCAAGTCTTTCCAAATATCAAGTTGACAAATCACAACTAGTTTTTAACGCAGCGGCAATCAAAATATTCTCACATATCAGAATACCTCAAATTCTTCACTGGCTTAAATGTCCCGAAAGAATCCAGTTCAAGCTTTGTTGGATGGTATTTAAATGAATTAACGGAATGGCTCCGGCTTTTTTTAATCGGAACTGTGTATTCCTGAAGATTCCAATTCGCGACAGTCAACCCTTAGATCGGCAACGTCATCGGCTATCGGAAGGTTGAAGGAACCAAAGCGCACACCAGACACTGAGTTCGGAGAGCGTGCTGCAGGAGTGTCAGGTCCTAAAGCCTGGAATAGACTGCCGCATGATCTGAGAATAATAAAATACTCGGCAGAGTTCAGAGCCAAACTCAAAACTCATCTTTTCAAAAAATCATATTCATAAATAACAGAGTTGCCCTAATTTACACAGCCAGGCTAACCCGTTAGCATCTAAACTCGCCAGTATAATGATATCTTTTCGTGCAATGATCCTAGATCTTCTGAACAAAAAGTTCGTCAATTTTCACAGCCCGCTACAAATGTGAACAACTAATATGTAAATATCATCGAGCGCCCTTGAGGTGACATTTCACAAAAATGGCGCTATGTAAATTAGCCAAGCATTATTTATTTATTAACTGCTTATTTTTTTTACTAAAAAGAAAGACAGTCATTCCCGGGCTATGAATAACCGGACAATATAAAAAAAACTCCTACTGCCATCATAATAAGCGGAAGATAATGCTTGTGCAATGATGGAGGACTTAGGCAGCAGAGGAGTTATCAGAAGAGTGAATTATTGAGTGGTAGATACTCTAAATATCACCCTGGTGAAAGACCACCAATCAGAATCGAAATGTTGCTTGAAATGGCTTTAGCCGTGTTTGGTGATTAGATCTGAATAGCCAGGTACTTCCCGACCTTCCTCTTCCCCATCCCCTTCCCCTCCTCACTTCCTTCAGCCTCACAACATACCCCGATTGGGGATGCCATAGTTTTACTGGCTCTAGAGCAGGGCGGTAATCACTATAAAAATAAAATTGAATTGACGCCCGGGTGGGAATCCGACGCGTTTGTCCACTCGGCTACCAACCGGTCAATTACTACATTAGATGTGCACTCCTCGTCAATGCATTTAATAGAAGAGTAGTTTACGGCCTCCATAGTCGAGTGGTAAGACGCTCGACTACGAATCCAAAGGTCGCGGGTTCAAACCCGGCGTGCGCCAATAACTTTCATTTAATTAATATGTGTCATAACACATTTAATTCATACAAAAAGTATATTTGCGACACGTTCCAGAGTGGTAGATACTCCAAGTATCGTCGTGTTTGGTGACCAGATCTGAATAGCCAGGTACTTCCCAACCTTCCTCTTCCCTATCTCCTTCCCCTCCCCACTACCTTCAGTCTCACAACATACCCTATTTGGGGATGCCATAGTCTCACTGGTTCTAGACAGACGGTTGGGAGCAGTTGAGACTCTTGTGCGGTATTCATATAAATAAAAAAAGTATTAAATTTGAGATGTAATTATTTAGTGATATGAATATGACATGTATATGCAATCTGAACACCGCCATTTCTTGCCGCAGGCGACATCCACGGGCAGTACTACGACCTGCTCCGCCTGTTCGAGTACGGCGGCTTCCCGCCCGAGTCCAACTACCTCTTCCTCGGCGACTACGTGGACCGCGGAAAGCAGTCGCTGGAGACCATCTGCCTGCTGCTCGCCTACAAGATCAAGTATCCGGAAAATTTCTTCCTGCTGAGGGGCAACCACGAGTGCGCCAGCATCAACAGGATCTATGGGTGAGTCCACACCTGTCACCCTAACCTAACCACTCGGACATCTGACACCCATCTTACCCAGAGATGGGCACATGTTCGTGATTGATTGATTGACCTGGGTTTCTGGCCGAGGACGAGTTAGAGCACTTTTGAAACATAACCTAACCTGACACCCATTTGACCTATAATAGGCACGTGTTCGTGATTGATTGACCTGGGTTTCTGGCTGCAGACGAGTTAGAGCAACTTTGAAACATAAATTAAAGCATCGTTTCTAAACCTTTCTAGTGTCTCGACCCCCTTAACCCTTAGTGTGCCGGAGTGTCCTATAGGACACGGGCATTCATCATTATATTTTCAGGAGTTTTAATCTAACCCATCGCTTCTCAACTTTTTTAGTGTCTCGACCCCCCTTAACCCTTAGTGTGCCGGAGTGTCCTATAGGACACGAGCATTCATCATTACCTTTCAGTCGTTTTTATCCTTTAAAACCTGTTATTCGCATATTTAAATGAACCGTAATGGCTTGTCAACAAAATAATCAATCCATAGAGATGTTTTGCATTGCGTTACGTTCGGTACAAGTCGAGTAATAAATAGAAGTTTGCTTACGTCAGTGCGGCTGAAAAAAAAAAACGATTTTCAAGGTGACATTACTGTTTGTATTTACAGGAAAATGTATTCAGTCACACGAAAATATAATAAAATTACAAAAAATCTTGATATATTTTATAATTAAACTTTTTTAGTGACATGAGGTAGAAAAAAGCGATTCTTCAAATATACGTAGCTATTCCAGAAAAAAACACGTATGCCACTGCATACAATTTAAAAAAACACAAACACATTATCTGAGAAGATTGCATAATTAACAAAAACATAATTTTGTAAAATATATATAAGTGAGTTATTACGAAATTACAGTAAAAACATTCAAAAGCCAAAAAGTAGTGTGAAAAACCTTACGACCCCCTCACTATAAAACTCCTCAGAAGAAAACCTTTTAAGTGAAAAACAAACTCAACCGTCGCTCTAGCGAATTGATTAACACATCTTTATTTATTATTTTACTAGGAATTCGGCACATGTAACACTTTATTATAATAAAATAGTTATAATTTAGTGATTCCGGCGTAGAACCTAGGGTTTATACAGATGCGCGCGTTACTAAAAAATAAAACCATACAGCAGATAGCTCCGCTGTGACCTCTCTCTCTCTTTCTCTTAACGATAGGACCACAAAATAGGCCTTGATGATTCATCGCAGAATCGAGAATTAGTTTTTACGAGTTCGGTAGCAAATCGCAAAAACCAGCTAAAGCTGCCACCGTTTTACTTGTTATCATTCATAATATTCTACAACAAAGTAGTAAAGCTTCTGTTATCTTATCATTCTGTGGACAAATATTTTTACTAAAGATTACAGATAAATAAGCATTAATGCTCGACTTTGTTCGAACTACCTGCGAAGCGTGCAGTCTTATTTTGTCGTTGTTCCGGCGTCTCTTTTAGTTTTCCTTGTTAGCGGCGTCTAATCGTTGTTCATCTCTATTGTTGTCGGTGTAGTTTTCCTGGTTTCGTCAGCGCGAGCTCTGGTCCTCCGTTGTTTTAGTTTTTTCCCATTTTCTTTTAAGTGGCATGACAATTTATTTTTATGCGAGTATCGTACCAGTCTGAACTGCCCAGAGCTAGTGGGACTGTGGCATCCCGAATTTGGGGAATGTTGTGAGGCTGAAGGAAGTGGTTAGGGAAAGAGTATAGTTGTAAAGTACCTGGATTTTCAAATCTGGGAACACGGCTAAAGCCATTTCGAGTAAAGTTTCACATCTGAATAGTAGTATTTCACCTATGGTGATATTGAGAGTATTTACCACTCTGATTTTAACTGTTCTATTAATTTTAATTGATTTAACCAACCAACAAATCATCACACAATTTCCCCACAGGGGTAGACAGAGAGGATGGAACGCCACACAACTCTGTTTTGGCATACACACCTTGCTTATTTAACATTGATACATTGTCTTTTGATATTACGACTTGTCATGACCCGACACAATTATTTGATTGGCTCAATTTATGTTTTTTTCTTGCGACATCCTCGTATTCTTATTTAATTAAATTGTTCTTCATATACACTCTTTATCCGTCCATCTGCTCTACATATATCTTAACCATATGTGAGCATCCCTCGCATTAATGACGTTATACGGTCGTACGTGGGCCTGACACATATACGCCTCAAGGATCCCAATTCTTCTACA
The DNA here is from genome assembly GCA_022651775.1 of Drusus annulatus. Classification (NCBI taxonomy): domain Eukaryota; kingdom Metazoa; phylum Arthropoda; class Insecta; order Trichoptera; family Limnephilidae; genus Drusus; species Drusus annulatus. The sequence continues at coordinate 674,437 of JAGWCC010000214.1, forward strand.
TGCAGTTCCATACTTTGCATGATTAAGAATAACATAACAACAAACTATTAACATCAGTTCCAAATTTAAAAAGTTCACACTCGTACATCAAATGTTTTGTTATCCAGACTACCCCAACATATAACTGTAAATCGAACTAAATAAATGCACGCGAAATTTGTTTAAAGCAAAATCACCACCGGTTACACTTGGCACCGCCCACCCGGTTCAAATATTACTTTCACCACTGAAGTGTTTATGCATATACTGGAGAGACAGATTATTGATAGGCCGAGAGATTATTTATTTATCTAGCCGGCGTTATGTTGCGACTTGTTTTGTTTGAGAAGTAAACGCCAGCAAAATATTGCAAACATTGATGATGATGACCGCAAATGAATCATGTAGATTGATTGGTGTTTGCATTCTGAGATTATAATATAAAAGTCAGGTTGGTACGTACATTTTAAATACTTGAAATAGCGAATTTTTTCCCAAATCGGGTGGTTGCTTCATTTTCATTTCGAAAACTGCAATTATTTTATATATATACCAGGGGTGTTAGTTGAAGTTTGCCGGTTTTTTTCAATAAAGAAAACCCTTAATTCTCAAGGGAATCTCAACAATTTTTTATTCAAAGTATTGACCATCGGATTTTATACATTTTGCCCATCTTTGAGGCAAATCATGGATACCATTCCAAAAAAAAAAATTCCCTTTCGAGGCAAACTATTCGACGAGCCATTTTTCGACTTTTTCAAAATTGGCGAAGCGCTGCTCTGCGAGTGAGCGTCCCATCGATGCGAAAGGGTGATGGTCGGACGGGGCAAGGTCTGAAGAGTACGGCGGGTGCGATAATATTTCCCAATTCAATGCTTTGAGAGTGTTCTTCACTACTTTAGCTGTATGAGGCGGTGCGATTTGTCTCAAGATTTTCGATTTGTCTCGTTCATTTGGTGTGGTACCCATTTTCCATACTTTTGGATCTTTCCCATGGCTTTTAAACGTTGGAAAATTGCTCCTCGGGTCACATTAAGTGTTTGGGCCAATTGTTGTTGCGATTGGGTTGGGTCTTCATCCAATAAAGCCTGCAATTCCTCATCTTCGAACTTTTTCGTTGCACCAGGATGTTCATTGTCTGTTAAATCGAAATCTCCACTTTTAAATTGACGAAACCATGTCTCACATGTTCTAATCACTGGAGCATGTTCACCATAAGTTTCTACCAGCAACCGATGAGCTTCAACTGCTTTTTTCTTTTGATGAAATAAGAAAAGCAACGAATGCCGCAAATGCGATATACTTGGAACGAAACTCGACATATTCACTGAGCTAAACAACTATGACACTATTATTTGGGCAGAATGTAACTTGTGTATTTGTGAAGGTTAATGTCCAAGGGAAAATATGACATAGATGCCAAATCATAGAAATGTATACATATCTCTAGCGACATCTATGAGTAAAACCGGAAAACTTCAACTAACACCCCTGGTACTCAAGTTTCAATACTCTTTTATTGTATTAAACATACAAACAAACTGCCGTTTTGCCTTCTTTTTTTTACAGTTAAATGGAAATTTCAAAACTCCTCTAAAGCATGTGATGGAAATACATTGTTGGCCGAAAAGATTATGTTGACCTTGAAACTGAAGACAGAAAATTGTGCGCAATTTTCAGGACGCCAGAGTTCTCCGTTTGAGAGTGTTTGCGGCTTCAGGCAAACAGATTTCTGCTTTATATACTAAAGATAACAGTTATTTTGCTAAAGATTTCAGCGCTGTTTTTTTATTTATTTTTCTCCGGTTAGTCATAATAAGTTTCTTGAGGCTTTTTAATTACTGCACAGATAACCTCTGTTGGATCCGAAGCTGCGATAAAGAAAAAACACAGAATGTGTTTTCAGCTTCAGATGATTTTGGAAAATAGTAGACTGTAAAACGATAAACGTGATGGAAGTGTCTAATTATGGATGTGGAAAGATTATGGGGAAATGGGAAACCATTCACTCACCGATGTAGTTGAAGTGGAAGTTCTTGATTATTCTTACACAGTTATATTGTTAACGAAACGAATCGCAACATAACACCACACTTAATTTTATATTACTTGGAGAACGACAACAAGCGAGAGACCAACGAACAACGCGAAACACACATTTTTTCCCATTAAACTTTTCTGTTTCGAATGTCACTTGTTTCGAACACCATGTTGTTCCATACGGAATTCGATAATGCGAAATGGTTGGATAGGTTAGGAACTGAAGAAACTGAAAAACATGAAGGTAAAAACCTAACAAATTATCACTTTGAAATCCAACAACCTCGTTATGCATCAAATAAATGCACACCTAAATCGCTTGTTTTTAATCAACTATGTCCAAGTTCGCCCTCGATGATGATATAATAACTAGCATTAAAAATATTGCATCAATATTCATATCATAGTTTGCCGTTATCCATTAAAACTTTTTTTTTAATCCACATTCATCTATTAATTAAATAACCCCCTACCGACAGCAGTAATGCAAAAAGCCACCGCGGGAAACGTGCGCCGATTAGAACGGAAGCCGCTAATTGGATCTTCCTATACTCTGCCTGTGTCATAATGACATACGACTGACTAACGCGTTCACCCAACACTACCAATACCTATAATAATACGCTAGCAGAAGTGATGAAAGATTGTGGAGAATGTGTTATGTTTGTTATTATTTGTATAAAAAGTTAATTTTCAAGATGGCGGCCAATGGTTCTTGTTATAATAATGATTATAAATAATTATTTGCTTCAGTTGGTAGTGCGATTCTAGCTCTCTTGATATTGATTTATTTATAAAGTAATGGACTATTGGACAATTACAATAAAATACATAACGCGAAATGGGAAAAAAGAGCAACAGAGAATGAACAGCACATATATAATAATATTATAATGAAGCAATGACAAAAATAGGACAAAATATACATATGAAAGAACATTTAAGTCAAAGCCAAGATCAATTCAAAGTTTTGGTAGAGTCGTAAAGAATGACAAAAATCACTTCGACTGGTACCAAAAATTTCAAGACCATGGCTTGAGTTGACAAGTATCGACATTCTAGACAGTGGAGAATGATACTCACAATTAGTAGAGTGATGATTGAAGAACAGTAATACATATGCTTTTCTTTGCCAGGATCCAGGTTGTCTATGGCACCCCCAATTTAACCGTATTTTATCATTATCTTGGAAAGATCTACGAAATATTTTTAATCGGCTCTTTTGTCCAAATTTTTAGTTTCTTTTACTATTAATTTTACTACCCCGGAACAATCAATATGGCGTCTTGTCTTATTTACTGATAATTAAATTGATTTTCATAACTCCATAGCTCATGATGCAAGTGAAGTTGCGAGCTGAGAATCCTGTCAGAAAAGGGCTCACGGTTCGAGAGATTTTGTTGATTTGGACACACGCATTTTCTGTTTTATAATTAAGACAGTAAGTAGAACGAATTACTACCAATATTTCTCGGAAAAAATGTCAAATAACAACATCGTAAATCCTATTAAGGCTGTTTTCTAATAAACTTTTATCATAAATACGATTGAATTTGATAAAAACCTTAATCTACTTAAGTAACATATTTTATTATATGATTGAGTTCTTGGCATCTTTAACCTTTCCGTACCTGAAAGTAAAAATCAAACGTACGATCCTAATAGGGGTGTCGTAGTTACCCCCATTTGATCTTGTTTATATTAAAGATCTTACTTATTTGACCGGTCGGATTCCTACTCGGGCGTCGTGTGTTCTATTCCTCCGCTGGCTAAGCTATCCATCATTGCACAAGCAACATTTTCCGCTTATTGTGGCTTGTTATTCGTAACCCGGAAATATTCGTCTTTAAAAATAATAAAAAAGAATTTTCATGACATAATCTTATGTCAATTGTTTTTAGTAATAGAGATAAGTATATTCATAATATTTCAGTAATCTTCATCCAAGATATCGCGCAAAACTCTCGTGCGGGGTGACATTAGAACCCCTCTTCAGAAAAAAGTGTGTTAATCAATGTGAGAGGCATTCCACAGTTTTATATAATCTTTCTGCAATCCTCTCGCTCAATAGTCATGATGCAATCATGCGTGAAGGGTGTGGGACACGGCGTGACATTGACAACACGTCGGGTCATCGCTATCGATCCATCGGCTGACCCTGTCCGCCGTCTGCACTTCACGACACACTACCTACTTAGCCATAACATTGACATGTCTGATTCGTTACCTATTTTAGTCAAAAAGTGGAGATACAATATCTGTACTTTAACCTTTGGAATGCCGGATTCCCGTAAGGTACATTGTTGTACCGTGCTGACTGTAATTTCGTTATAACTCACTTGTGTTTTAGAAAATGAGGTTTTAGTCAATTATGCTATCTTCTCGGATAATGTGTTGATGTATTTTTAAATTTTATATTAATGACATAAGTGGTTTTTCTGGAATAGCTGCTTAAATTCGGGGAATTGTTTTTTTCTCCCCCATTATGAAAAAATGTGAAGATTTTTTTTGTCGTTTTATTGTATTTTCGTGTGGCTTAATACATTGCCTTCTAAATAAAAATAATGAGGTTTTCCTGTAAATACAAACAGTAATGTCACTTTGAAAATCGTTTTTTTTTTCAGCCGCACGCACTGACGTAAGCAAATTTTTAATATTTACTACTCGACTTGTACCGAACTGAACGCAATGCAAAATCTCTATGGATTGATAATTTTGTTGACAAGCGATTATATGGTTCATTTAAATTTGCGAACAACAGGTTTTAAACATAGATATAAAATAACACGTCATATTCGTACAAATCTTACGAAAAATATAACACCACTAATGTTGCACCGCTAAATGTTTCACCCGCGTATGGAAAAGATAGCCATTCAAAGAACATGTGTGTGCGGAAGAGATAGCTATATGAAGCGTGTTTCGAAGGTATGTCTCGTTGACTCTGTTTAGTGCAACCAGGCGCGTTGTCTCAGTAACGTATCTACATTATTTAATTCATCTAAGGTTTTAAAGGATAAAAACTCTTGGGAGGATAATAATGAATGCCCGTGTCCTATAGGACCCTCCGGTACACTAGAGGTTAAGACTTAATATTACTTTTATCAACCTTGATTATAATTTAACCCTACAAATGTGCTACGGGACTATCGGATGCATGTGTCCACGAATCATTGCCGGGTGTCACACCCCTCGTTCCTATGATATTGTCCCATTCTCTCCTCCCAATTCGCTCATATTTGCTCCAACTACAATACGTTGATCGATTCGGAAAGTTAAAAGTGTTTTGATTCCGTCAACCCGGCTTCAAAGTGGGTAATGTCGATCTGGTAACCTTTGTTATGCTCAGCAAAGAGTTTTCCAATTGGGCATTTCTCGAGCCCGACTGCGGCCATTGTTGGTGTGAATTAAATTTTCTCAATCAATGTGATCAATAAATATAGGAGTGACTATACTAAATGATAAATCAAGTTTGTGATAAATAAATGTAGCTAGCTTTAAGTTCGATAAGCATTGACTCAATTGATATGTCCGCCGATTTTCGAAGGCCGACTCGTTGCAAAGGTTAAGAGTTAGTATGTAACAGGATCAATTTTGTTTTAGCTCCCCTGAAAAGCTATATATTTGTTCAATTCAAACTGATTCAGAATTTCCTTTTAACTTCATTAACTCGGTTTGCGTGTACCCATGATAAAAAAATTATATATTCGTAAAAAGCATTAACTTTGTGGCTTGCCATATTTATAAATAGAACATATATACTTTGTTTTTAACCACTTTTTTATTTAATATTTTGTCTACCGGTTTCGGAAGTACCCTTCCATCATCAGGACAATATTAAATTAATCTTTAGATAATAACTTCATCTCTTCTGGAAGAAACATATGTGGAGATAAATTCGTACTTCCGAAACCGGTAGACAAAATATTAAATAAAAAAGTGGTTAAAAAACAAAGTATATATGTTCTATTTATAAATAAAAAAAATTCATCAATTCTAAGCAGATGTTCACTATCACCAAATTAATTACCCACTATGACGAAATTCCCTTTCCTGTCACCAAATTAACTACCCACTATAACCAAATTTCCGTCACTGTCACCAAAATACCTTCCAATTCTTACCGGGTGAAAAAAAAAAATTAATTATAACACAATTATTTAGATATTTATGACACTACGAATAGGAAAAAAAACAGAACTTTTAAATAATGTATTTGATTTACGAATATAATAGTTAGTATTCCTATAATATCATTAAATTACCTTCCCTCACCCCTTTTACTCCCACCATAGAAGAGGAAATTGGTTTAACTTCGCTAGACATCACAAATCATAAGTATATGCGTATTTTCTCTTGCCACGTGCCTGTGAATTCGAATATGAATCTGAATATGTACCGATGATATTAGATTAAAACCCCATTCGTTACCATCGAGTTTTTTGTTGTTACATTATTAAGTTTCCGATTGCTGATTTTACCAAAAGATAATGAATAAAACACATATTTTGACATCTTCTCGTATCACCCGCTTCGTGGCGTATTCTACCGCCTTATTATTAATGTATCCTTGGAGTAACAATGTATGGAGAGAGAGCTAATTATTTTTACCCAACCTATACAAACTTGCGATAAATCACTTTCTCCGGGTTTTCACGTCGTACACCATGGGAGAGAAAGATACAACAAATATAATACACCGCTTCAATGTACTGTCGCGATGATCTTGAGTCACCGCGGGACTCCGCCCACATTTTTTATTATGCCACTAAACTTGACACAACTAAACGGTTTTTTAGATTATATGCTATATTTTTGTTGATAACAATACTGTGAAAAAGTGGTTATACGAATAAACAAAAACATATCGATATGTGTTATCAATGGATGTATAAATACCCTAGCCTTAGTCTTAGCCACGCCCAGGTCCGCCGATTCCGATAAAAATCATCAAAAACTGACTACACTGCCTTGGATAGATACCACTCTATATACTCTAAGAATGTATCATTGCCCACGCATCGCATATCGTTGTGTACTTGTTGAGATGTGTGGTAGCAGAGAGGCTGTGACAGTGGGTTCCCCGCTATTCTCTGTTACGCAAGTTAGTTTCACGGTGATTTCACTTGGCATTTGACAGTGAAACTGGCGAGCAATCGCTGTAGCGGGTTTTCGATTTCTCGTTATCAACTATGTCGATTACAGAGGTAGTTAAAAAAATATACACCATAATAAATCATAGTAAACGGTTTGTTTATCGACAACACAAGTCATTACATTTAACCTTTCCATACCTGAAAGTAAAAATCAAACGTTCTAGCCGAAGGGGGTGACGTAGTTACCCCATTTGATCTTGCTTATTAAAGCGTTTTCGTGACATACTCGTATTCTTTTTTTATTTTTTTATTAAAATGTAAGTCAGTGACTTTGCGCGCTAAGCAGACAAGGTCAATTATCATTTATTATTGATGTTCGAATGGTTTATCGTTAAGTAGTATAGTTATATTTATCTAATTTTTACTATAAGTCAAAATTGAACAAACATAAAAATGTCTTCATTAGAAAGGCGCAGGAAAGACTTGGATTTAATTTGCATTTTCAAAATTATCAATTGTATTATTGACTCACCTTCTCCGTTGTACCCGGAAACAATGAATTGCTGTTCCTCAATCATCACTAATAATTATGGGTATCATTCTCCACTGTCAGGAATGTCGAGACTTGTTAACTCAAGCCATGGTTTTGAAATTTTTGGTACCAGTTTAAATAATTTTTGTCATTCTTTACGATAATAATTTTCGAAGAATACAATTTATTATGTCTAACATCATTGACTCTACCAAAATCTTGTTCAGGCTTTGACTCTAATGTTCTATCAAATGTATATTTTTGTCATTGCTTCATTCAAATATTGTATGTATGTGCTGTTCTCTATTTTCTCAGTTCGTGTTGTGTATTTTTTGTAATTAGACAACGGTCCGTTAACACATTCATTGCTTCCAAAAATCCGCACATATTAAAGCCATATGAATGACGGATCAATTCAAACTGGCAAACAGTGACGGGTTTCCCTGTGCCCTGTGGAACGCCTCAAAACCACATGGCTGCGTCTGTTTTAGATCGGTTCAAAGCGAAGAGTCAAAACAACGCGCGTGGCGCGTCGTGCGCATACCGGTCACATGTCTGTCAACGCGCGACGCAATGAACGTGTTAATATTTAAAAAAAAAACGTTGCGTTTGCTATTTCCCTCAACCTTCGCCCAAAGCAACAAAGACAGAAAATGAACATGTGTCCATTTTAGCGATGAAGCGACGACTCACTGCCACGAATAGACAATTTTCCCAAATCGATACCACAATGACATTCTATTTCCTCCACGTGTGACATTCACATTACGTTTACCCTAATGGTCGTTTAAACAGCCCAGTTCCGTTTACCTCGCAACACTGTCTTCCTACCAACACTAGTGTTACTATATCATGATGATGGATATGCGGTTCAGTTTTTACCGCAGTAATGTCACGTTTACGTTGTAAACGCTTAGCTTACCGTGTCACGATAATGACACGTAACTTTGCGAAGGTAACGTCACCTTTGACACGCCTTGAACGTGAATAATATAAAATACATCGCGCTGTATACGTAACGCTTTGGGGCTGCGTGTATGAGGTCTCGTAATACTAGACTAAACCTACCGTATTACGGTCAATTTGCTAATTTATTTTGGATATATGTTACAATATTAATTAAGTAGAGAGCTATGTTTATGTTCTAATCTCCCAATAATTGCCGAGAATTAATATAATCAGAAGGTGGGCTTAGAATCCGGTCGATAAAAAATAATTGGATCGAACTTGGGCACAAACTAAACCCGTTGCGTTCGAAGAATTCTGCTGTTATTTTCACGTGAAATTAAGTAGGTACACACATTAATTGAAGATATTGAACTGAAGGGACCTTTAAGATTTTTTTTGTAATCTCCGCTGAAATCATTCTATTCAGAAGTTTATTTCTAAAGCTTTCCATTTTAAAATTAATTGAACTGAGACTTTATTTATGTACGCCCGTTAAAGGCTTTTTACACAAATATTTCCATAATAAAAAAAAGTTAATTATATTGTAAAAGAAAAGAAAAAATAATATCGAATAACAGGTATATCCAGAGTTAAATAGTTTCAAAAAATAATTTAGCTCTACCAGATGAAAAAAACTTTACTAAGGTATACTTATATTGTGATATTGACGTACTAAATACGAGTATGTCAACGACATCGGAGTATTTGTTTCCCAGATGTTGAATTCGTCGCATAGGAGAGTAATATTGTGAGGTTGAAGCAGAATTGTCACAATAATATGGCAGGTACCGCCCTGCCAGAAACATGAAATGCAATTAAGTATTATAGTTCAGGGCTGTCAATCATTGAATTTATAATTTTATATAAGCAAGTACGCTTAGACAATCTTAATAAATTAAGGTGACAAAGAAGAAAATCGTAATTGATACATTCCCTTGATATGCCCATTCTGAAGTTGATAAATCTTAAGAATTTATTTTGAACTCTTTCTATTGTAAAGAAGTGATTAGTATAACTTGGTGCCCACACTGTTGAGTTGTATTCAATTTGACTCCTAACTAATGACATGTACAATTTTTAACACGTTCATTGCTAACTAAAATTCGTACATATTAATGCCATATGAATGGCGGATCAATTCAAACTGACGAACGGTGACGGGTTTCCCTGTGCCCTGTGGAACGACTCAAATCCACTTGGCTGCGTTCAAAGCGAAGAGGCGACACAATGCGCGTGGCACGTCGTGCGTATACCGGTCACATGTCTGTTTTTAAATTAATATAAAAACCAACATTTTCAAAGTTTTATTCGACGCGATTTCAATATGGTTAATTTTGTTATGTCGGCCTAAATAATGTCTGCCTTTATGTTATTTAATTCTACTTCTTAATGAAGTGTATTACTCAGTGCAAGTTGTAAAAATTTTCGCACTGACATAATACCATAGTAACTAATAGGTGTATGGGAACATTCTGATGGTTAAAACAGGGAAACATTTTGTTAATCCGATTGATTGCTCGGATGTGAGCAATATCGATTCGGATGTCAAGGCAACAATCATTCATTTTCATCGAAAATAAACACAGACATCGACCTTCTTGTTTTCGACATCAATATCGACGTTTTCCATGTCCGAGCGATTCATTCGCCTATTAAAATGTTTGGTTTGCTGGCTGTACACACACACACCGGTGGGAAACATTTCACGGTTATATTTCTCGTAAATGTTCACATTTCTCAGTTTAATGTTTATTTTTTGAGTAATTTTAAAGTTTATTAGTCAATATATTCTATTTTGGTAAACGCAAATATAGCCAAGGGAAGACTTCCTATGTAGTAAACTTCCAACATCAACTTCCGCCCGGGAGGGGTAAATTATTATTTCTGAGCTGAGCGGATATAGTGGGTTGTTTTATTGCTGGCTGGGAGAGATTACAGGGAAATTCAAATTCCCTCTGATTAAAAAAGCTCATTGATATGGCTTTCGCTATTGCCTGTACTTAATGGTCAGCACCCAAAAATACACACTCTTTGGCTTTCTAGTACAAGCAATACTGCAAATGATTTATCTGTTAATTCTATACAGGTAGTTAGGGAAATGTCTAAGATTTCTAGTGAATACTTTTTTGTACTGTTATCTTTTAAATTCTCTATGAAATTTATACTTGGAAACTTAGGTAAAACGTTTGAAAATGGCTGCGCTGGTTTTCAAACTGCACTTTTTATTGACATTTTAGTATGTTTTTCGTTGAATTTAAAAGATTACAGCTTAGATTTTTTATTCACTTGGAAACCTTCGACATTTTCCTAACTGCCCATGTAGAATTTACACATAAATCCTGTGCAGTATTGCTTGAATTAGAATGCTACAAAGTGACGTTTAGCGCCATTTTGGGTGCTGAGCCTGTTTTGTTGGTTAGATTATAAATAACTATTGTAATATGTATTTAAAATAGATACATTGGAAGCTCTAGAAAGTAAGAAAGCCTTTAATAATAACACTAGAATTATCACTAATAATAAATTAAACCGGTCGTATAGCCTCATACTTGTTTCCGATAAAATTCTCTGAATTTACATAATTTTCTTTGCCTATCTCTGTCCTACTTGTTACTTCTATCTCTTTCTGTCACATTCGTCGTTTATGATAAAGAGTGAAAGGTTACAATGGAACCATTAGCCTTTAATTATGTTCGTATCCCATAATATGTATACATGTTTTATTTAAATAATATATATATATATATATATATATATATATATATATATATATATATATATATATATGTCGTACAGAAATCGGTTTGCGTGTCAATAGAAATAAAGTGAGTCACACAAAGTAACTATGTTTCGTTTAATTGATTTATTTCCAACACGCCGGCGTTAGTTCCGTTTATTTGCCAGCGAATGCTAGAATAAATGTAGCTCTAGCCGACACGATATGTAACAATATATGAAAAGAGAGCTAATTCTTTTTACCTAACCTATACAAATTTGGAATAAATCACTCTTACATCAGCCTTGCAACCTTTACGGATATCCACATTTTTAACACGGTCATACATGGTTGTACCCTGACATACGCCTCATGGATCCCATTTTTACAGCATTCAGGCTACTTTCATCCTTCCTCTGCCAATTCCATGCCTCATTGCCATGCATGAGGATTGGTATAAGCACTCCACTGTGGACTGCTAGCTTCGCTTCTTTGGACAATTTTTTTATTCGCGCCAACAGTGTTCAGTCCTACATTAATGGAGTTTTCTTGCATTCAACATTTTAATATCCTCAACAATAACGAATTTGTTTCATCAACAATTATCAGTATTAATTTAAGGAAAATTTTTACTATATTTTAATAATTTCTGTCTCATTATTTTTTTTTTACTTTGGCCATTTAAAACTGTATGTACCCAAAAACCTCTTGATAATAGAGGCAGTTAGTTTTATAGTTTTTACAATCGTGTATAATTTTATTTGCACAAATAAATCTTAACTTTTATGTCTCTTTGTTCGGATTAATAATGTAGGACGTCTTTCGGGAATTAGAACAGTCTTTTTTTTATTACTTTATTTACCTTAGATAATGTTGCGACAAAGAAACACATGTTTTAAGAAATCGCATGTTCCGTTCAAATGTAATGAAATACGTACGTTCTGTGAAAAGTAATAATAATAATAATTAGTTCTCAGGTATGCTAGAAAATAATTAGACACACCATGCGATCGATTGTGGGTGGAACAAATTGTCGGAGGCGTCTACGGAAATTCTAGTCGCTGTTGTATAACCATGTTGTGAAACTAATTCAATACGTAATAGAAAAAATATTTTATCACGTTTCAAAAATTTTCTGAAACTTATATTACTCGTGTAAAGAATAACTGACGAGAATATGAAAGTGTGTATGAATGTAGGTGGAGCAAGGAGCGTGTGTCAAGACAGTGTTGTGTGGAGTTTCATCCCCAAATGAAGAATATTCACTCAAAGCTGAATGCATCCCTTAATCAGTGAGCTATATTCATACTCGTGCGTGTTCAAGTCCTCAAAATACATAGTATCACTTTTAAGAGGTCGGGGTTTCGAATCCCGGCGTTGGCAAATAAATGTAATTTAATTAACATGTGTTATTTAAAATTTAATTAGTTTGAAAACAAAAAAAAGAATATTTGCGGCACGTTTTCGAGTGGAAGATACCGTATCGCTCTGGTGAAAGACCCATCATTCAGAAGCGAAACGTTGCTTGAAATGGCTTTAGCCGTGTTTGTGACCAGACCTGAATAGCCAGGTACTTACTGACCTTCCACTTCCCCATCTCCTTCCCTTCCTTATACTATAACAGACAATATACATGGATTTCCGGAGTGATATAATAAACTTTTGCAAATATCTCCTAACTAACTAACCATCACGCCGTTTCTCTGCAATGGTAGGCAGAGAAGACGGACCTAAATACAACTCTGTCTTGGCACACACTCCTTGCTTCATTCACATTCGTACATCGTCTCAGACATACTCTTCTGTTATTCTAACTCTTCCCATGGTCCGATTCAAGAATTTGATTAACTTGATCGTGTCATGTCTTCCTCGGGCTTCTTCTTCTTCCATTCACTTTCGCGTCATATATTCTTTTCACACTCCTTTCTTCGCTCATTCGCTCTACATGCCTAAACCATCTAAGCGCCCTTATCTTGATCCTATTCATCACGCTTACATCAGCCTTGCAACCTTTCCGGATATCCACATTTTTAACACGGTCATACATGGTTGTACTGACATACGCCTCAGGGATCTCATTTCCACAGCATTCAGGCAGCTTTCATCCTTTCTCTGCCAGTTCCACGCCTCACTGCCATACATCAGTGTTGGTATAAGCACTCCCTTGTGGACTGCTAGCTTCGCTTTTTTGGTCTCAGATATCTCCAGTAAAGTAAAAACATTAAAAAAATCCGTTTTGCGTCGTTACGACACTCGTTCTTATCATGCGTTATCCACATTGATTGCGTTAATCACCGGTTGAGAAATAATTAATCAACCAAAATAGTGTGTATTGATAAACTTTATTCACGGTAAGAGATGTGTCATATTGAGAGTGTCAATAAGATGGCGTGTCACTATCAACGTAGGCAGAGAGGACACGTAGACACATTTCTGAATCAGTTTACATACTTCTTTCTTCCGCATTCGTGTTTTTTCACACGCTGTTCCGTTTGTAAAACTTACATATGCATGTAAGATGTAGAAGACAACGTAGATTTTTTTTAATAGATAAAGCTTAGCGAGAAGAGATGTTGAGATTCTCTTTACTCTGCCTACCCATGCACGGAAACAGCGTGATGTTAAGAAAGCATCGTCTACTATGTCTCATTTTTCATGCAAAGGCATATAATAATTTTCACCGGTAGTGGATCTTATTTATCATGAATAACGTGAATATTAATTAAATGTATTGAATATGTTTGCTTACTTTCACTAGCGCAAGGACGCTTGACTAGCATACTCGTGTGGGAAAATCAGTCGACTGACACGATGACCAATGATTTTTTCTCTGAAACACTCCCGTTCCGAAGGGGGGGTTATAATGTCACCCCGAACGAGAGTTTTGTGTGATGTCTCGGATAAAGATTACTGAAATATTATTAATATACTTCTCTCTAATATTACTTAAGATTATGTCATGAAAATGCTTTGATATGCATCGTGCGTTTGATTTTTACTTTAATGTACGGAAAAGTTAAAGGAATACGGTAAAGTTTTTTTTATTTATTATTAATTTACATTCACTCATCTCAGCGAGATAGATTTAAAATAACAGTAAAAAGTCGTTCTGAAGGCTCATTTTACAGTAAGTCAAAATTTGTCAAAGGGACGGGCGGTTTAGTGGTCTGGTCTAATATTCTAGCCAGTGGTGACATTTTATTTTATTTTTATATATTATATATATATATAAGTAGTTTTTGAGCAAAATGGCATCCACCCCTTTCTTTACTCCAAATAAGCTCAGGAATTGCTGGTTAAAGTCTGTCGGATACGTCAATATTTATTTATTTATCTTAACCCTTTGCTCCCTGACGGTACAAATTTGTACTCGTCTATAAAACTTCATATACACCAAAATCAATTTTTGACACATTATTCCTGTAAGTACCTTATTGGACATTATTTTGAACGTAGGCCAGTTTTTAACGCTTATTCACAAAAACTGATACCGGGGAACCAGTTTTACATTGAGCTGTCACATTGTTAGTCGAACTATTTTAGTGCTTGTTTGAAAAAAAAAAACAATTATTGTGATAATAGATTTCAGGTATATGTGTTTTGTATATCATTATTTCAACGAGTAGCATAATGTCATCTGTCGAAATTGTATGATATTCAAAAATAAACAACTATACACATATTATAAAATATTTTTTACTTATTGCCTGGCGGTACAAATATGTACTGGGTGAATTTTTCCTATAAAGAGTTTTCCGAAAATTAAAATTAAACAACAAAAAAATAAGTCCGCTCAAGCTATGTTCAAAGATTAAAGGGTTAAGTTAGTATGTTCTAATTTAAAACATTAAAGATTATTAAAAACATATTTTTTTTAGTAACATTTTATAAATTTAAAAAAAAACATGTAATATTACTAACATGAATGATTATGGCAAACAAAATTTATATTATTATTATTTCTTTTTTATATTAAATTTAATTATATTGTCTATTGCATTAATTCTGTTGAAATTTTATCATACAGTTGGACGGCCCGGTACACGAGAGATTTATGTGTGCTAGATATTTTCCTTGTTGGCGATGTAATTAATTTTGTTGTGATTAACTCTCTGATGTGTTTTATTTCCTATTTAAATTCCTCCTCACCTCACATCGAGGTTTTATTGAAAACGCTCAAAATTTCCCCCGAGGCACAAGTATGTTTCACACGTGTTCATTATGGCTCCGAATATTATCAATGCTTCATTAATAACATTGTGCTTCGTATGCGTAGGTCATATAATTATTATTGCTGCCGATTCTCATGAAACAATGAAAGATCGTATACTTACTTCCGTTATCAAACCTAAATTAAATTCCGTGTTTGCGGGATTGTTCATGTATGTTTTAATTTCGTTTGTTATTATATGTATCTATCTACACGTGGGTAGCGATTTTGATGAATGTCGAGTCACGTTACTGCTTTAATAAAATTACTGCCCACATTTTTTGTATTCTGCTTTGTTCTGAAGGAAAATGAACAGAATTGTGTTTCAAATTTCACATGTTTGTCGGTTGACACGATTTTCCGATTCATTTTAGAGATTTTTGGTTTTTTGGATAGCTCCACGTCGATTTTAATTCGTTGTAATCCTTGATTAATGTTTTTTTGAATTTTGTATATCAATTGTTACATTATTAACTACAGACAATTTCCTTTGTGAATTTTTGCAACTAATTTTAATTGAAATTATCAATTTTAAAAAAATCTTACCCACCTTTACTGTATATATTTTAGCAGACATTATTGTGTATTTAAAATGGCTGGATCAAAGCAATTAATATTTTCTTTATCAACTTCAGTTCCTTAGATGAATTAAATAATGTAGATACGTTACTGAGACAACGCGCCTAGTTGCACTAAACCAAGTCAACGAGACATACCTTCGAAACACACTTCATATAGCTATCTCTTCCGCACACATATTCTTTGAATGGCTATCCTTTTCATACGCTGGTGAAACATTTAGTGGTGCAACATTAGTGGTGCTACATTTTTCGTAAGATTTGTATGAATATGATGACGTTTCTTGTATTTTATGTCTATGGTTACATCCCGTATTTTTTCACACAACTAGTATCGTATGTAAAATTCAATGCCCAGTTAAGGGTCAGCACCCAAAAATAGACACTGGCTTTCTAGTACAAGCAATACTACAAACGATTTATTTGTTAATTCTTTATGGGTAGTTAGAAAAATGTCTGAGGTTTCCAGCGAATACAATTATTAAACAGTAATCATTGTAATTTTATATAAAATGTCTTTTGGTTTCAAAACTACAACTTTTACCGACATTTGTGTGTGTATTTCATAGAATTCAAATGATTACAGTTGTAAAATTGTATTCAATGGAAACCTCAGACATTTTTTTGACTAACCATAGAAATTTTTCCTATATATCATTTGTAGGATTGCTTGTATTAGAATGCTACAAAGTTAACGTTTCGTGACCCTTTTGAATGCTTACCCTTAATGCTGTCTAGGATATCGCTTAAAACCATTGCAGTTTTTTTTAATGATTCTAATCTTAAGGATTTTTTAGTAAAGTATACGATAAGTTGTCTAATGTTAAAAGATAAAATGGTGTGCGGTAAAAGATGTTAACAGTTTTGGTTCACATATTCCCTTGACGCTATTAAATTAAACATGAAGGAACAATACATACATCACAATGTGTACAATGATTTGTATTACTGATTTTTGTTAGTTAAACATTGAAAAGTTTGCTTTCTAATACATTTTTTGTATCTATCGACATGACCCTGGCGCCAATCCTCGGCACAAAATGGAAGTAACATGGAATTAAGTGATCTTTCGCTAAGAGTAAATATTTACTTATGTTTTTATACATATCGGTGAAAGTGACCGTCAGACAACTGCCCATTCTGCGAAAGTGTATACAATATTGGTCTACTTTTTTTACAAATATATTGTATTTATTTCCTATGTATAATTAAAACCTCAGAGCAATGATATACCAGGAGGGATAGCTTTGCGAAACAGTGTAGTCGGGATTGTCGATTTTTTCCCGACTGGGGCGTGGCTTAGGGTATTTATACATCCATTCATAGCACATGTCGACATAATGCTTTTGTTTATTTGTGTAACCACTTTTTCACAGTATTGTTTATCAATAAAAATATAGGATATAACCTCGAAAACCGTTGAGCTATGTCGCATAACAAAACGTAGTGGGCGGAGACGCGGGAGACGGAAAACATGCTTACATACCATACATAAAAGTGGTGCGATATTATGTGACAACTTGTCGTGTCTCTTTCTCTCACGGTTTGCAACGGAAAATCCCGGAGAAAGTGATTTAACGTAAATTTGTATAGGTTGGGTAAAAATATTTAGCTCTTTCCATACATATTCTTCCTTTCAGGTTATATGTTAGATTGACTGATGGACCGGACAAAAATTCCAAATCTCCGAAGCCAGTGGAACACCATGCCACCCTCCATAAATTAGGGATGGCTTCAGATGTCACTTCTAAACATAGCTAAAGTATAATTCGAAGTAGAAAGTTTTCCCTAGATTAGATGAGAATCTGTAACTGATTTTAAAATGTACATTGAATCAATCGCCTATTAAAGTGCCGAATTACTAGATTGTTTAAAACAATGCAGAACTGCGAAGTCTTCGATGGAATTTCAGTTAAGTAACATTTAAATGTGTTGTGCAATGTAATTATTTTCATTTCTGTTTTGCGTGTTTTTATTGTACAGGAGGTTTTACATCGTCACCTGTTATACTGTAAACATTTGTCCGAGCGGAAAATCGATGTGCCACTAACTGTAACTATTTTTTTATTTATTTAACGCATAGGTAGTGGTAACAGTGATTTGATTCAGTTCAATTTTACGTTTCTGTAGTCATTTGCTTAGGCATCAGCGAACTAATAAAATGCACCGATTTTCTGTCGTAGCCAACATTCCCTGCCGTTTCGTAGTGACGTTTTAGCTCGTCTCTATCAGGTTTTATTACTTTCAATGATTTACTGTTCACCCACGCGATAACCGCTAGAGTGGAAGATACCCTAAGTATCGCCCTGGTGAAAGACAAAAAAAGTCTTGGAAATGTTTTATTTCAACGTGCTTTATTTTTCACATTAAAACCGAATATCTTAACAGCACAGCTTTGATAGCCTCCATGGTTGAGCGGTAAGACGCTCGACGACGAATCCAAAGGACGCGGGTTGAAACCCGGCGTCCGCCAATATTTTTTATTAATTTATATGTGTAAACACACTTCATTCATATAAAATAATAAAAGTAATATTTGCCGCACGTTCCAGAGTGGTAGATACTAAAATATAGCCCTGGTGAAAGACCACCATTCAGAATCGAAACGTTGCTTGATTGAAATGACTTTAGCCGTTTGTGATCAGATCTGAATAGCCAGGTACTTCCCAACCTTCCTCTTCCCCACCTCCTTCACCTTCCCACTACCTTCAGTTGGGAGCAGTCGGAACTCTTGTGCGGTATTCACTGTAAAAATAAATCAATTAAAACAGGTCTCCGTAGCCGAGCGGTTATGATCCTCGGCTACGAAGCCGGAGGTCGCGGGTTCGAATCTCAACGTGGACAATGAATTTTATTTAATTAGTACATGTTATTTTATGAATATTAAAAAATATATATGGTACATTTGCGACACGTGTCAGAGTGGTAGATGCACTTGTCGTCGCCCTGGTGTAAGACCACCATTCAGAATCGAAACATTGCTTTAAATGGCTTTAGCTATGCTTGGTGACCAGATCTAGATAGCCAGGCACTTCCCCGCCTTCCTCTTTCCCATTTCTCTCCCCCACTCCTTAAACCACACACCATACCTCATTTAAGGATGCCATTACAAAAATGTGGTATTACAAAAAAAAAACTTCCGAGTATTGTATATTTGTATTATTTCGGCATGGGTGTCGTCATTGTTACCAACTGATCTACTAACCAACAAATTCGGTTGAGTAATGAATTATTTGGAATAATTAATTATCTATTGCCGTGAACGATCTCCTCGAATTTACCGTGCTACGTGAATAATCATCATTGTTATTACGGACTACAATTGCGCAACGGCGGACGCGGAACCGCGATGCAAGTGTTGATAGCTGTGAAGTAATTGTTTGTTAAGTTCAACACACCATCTGTCACAGTGCACTATATATAGTTATTATCTATTTTGTAATTGCTCTATCCAATCTCCCACGGCAACACTGATTATTTTTATATCGATGCAGTAAGGAGTCTCGTTTAGAATGCATGTACATTTTTTTACTGATTTTATTTGTAAAAAAAAATAGTTTTTTTTTTCAATTCGACTAGACCATAGGTTCTCAACGTAGGCGATAACGCCCCCTCGTGGGCGTTTGAAACGTTCAAGGGGGCTGTAGGAAGACCCAGAGAAAATTAGGTGTTGTAATAAATAGCCGGTTCCAGTTCTTTTCACTTTCAAATTTCTACCGACTAGTACTTTATTTGGCGAGAAACTTTTGTCGATTTGCTAGTACTTTTCGAAAAAACACCAAGAACCGGTTCCAAAAAGAACTGGGTAAATAACCGGTTCCTCGGTAGTCACCGGTAACTGGAACCGCGAACGCGACAGATGGTAAGTAAAAAAAATGGGGGGAGGGCTTTTCGTATTCAATCAATGATGAATATCTCTTAAAATACATTTGTTTATAAATAAACATCGTGGTTGGAGAGGTTAAGATCCTCGGCGACGAATCCGAAGGTCGCCGGTTCGAGGTTCGGCGTGCGCAAATTAATTAAATTTATAAGTGCTCTTTCTGTATTGCTATGCTACTGGTTAGTAGATGAGTGGACTAACGCGTCGAATTCCCACCCGGGCGTCGTCGTGGGTTCAATTCCTCTGCTAGCCATGTCCTCTATCATTGCACAAGCAACATCTTACGGGTATTATGATGGCAGTAGGAGTTTTTCAAATATTGTTATGGCTTTTCGTAACCCGGAAATGTTTGTCATTCTTTAAAAAACAAAAAAAACTATATTTGCGGCACGTTTCAGAGTGGTTAATATTCATAGTATCGCCCTAGTGAAATGCCACCGTTTAGAATCGAAACCTTGCTCGAAATGTCAATAGCTGTGTTTAGTGACCTAGAATCTGAATAGCCAGGTCCTTTCGGACGTTCTTCTTCCCCATCTCCTTGCCCACTCCCTATACCTTCAGCCCCACAACATACCCCAATTGGGGATGCCATAGTCTCACCTTGACCGGGCAATTGGGAGCACAGTTTTAACTTGGGCGGTATTCACATGAAATTAAATCATATAGAAAACATATTCCTAAGCAGAAATTTATAAAAATATATCGTTTTAGATGTTTGGATTTTTTTAAATTTCGTTGTACAAATTACAAGACCTGTGATGTGTCAGAATAGTACATAATAATAATTTATTTAAATATTTTCTTACATTATTTTCATAGTTCAATTAATTTATAATGAAATGACATCATCAATCAACATGTCAAAAAATTCTTTGTGGTTTGTTCAGCTTATCTTCGCAATTCCGATCATCACGAATTCCCACCGACACACAGCTGTCAACGTTTTCATAATGAGTCATCAAATGACCTTTGTATCGAAACGAATAATTTTATGTCTGTCATTATTTTGGGCAAGTAGAACGTGCAAAATGTAGGTTAATTTTTTTAATAATTTACCTTATTGAATCGTATTCTTTGAACCTAACCTTGAATTAGACAACGTTTTGCAGGTCAACAGATTATCTCTCTTGGATTTTTAGTTAACTTGAGTTGTTCAATTCGAAGCGGTAACGTAAGACATTATGTACAGTCGAACTCGGTTACAACGATCATGCTTATACACAAAACCACGGCTATAACGAGTGAATTTAGTAATAATTTTATAAATATATCCGTCAAATAGTGTAAACAACGAGTGTTCGAGGTAAACGCGCGCCCAACATTTGTACACGCGAGAGATTTGACACATTTTTTATTATTATTTATTTTTTGTTTTAAAATGAAAACCGCACCAGAGTCTCAACCGGTTTCAACCGTCTAGAGCCAGTGAGACTTTGGCATGTTGTGAAGCTAAAGGTAGTGGGAAGGGGAAGGAAATGGGGAAGAGGAACGTTGGGAAGTATATGGTTATTCAGATCTGGTCACCAAATACGGCTAAAGCCAATTTTAAGCAACGTTTCTATTCAGAATGGTGGTCTTTCACCAGAGCGATACTTAGAGTATCTACCACTCTGGAACGTGCCGCAAATACTTGTATACTTAATATTATTTTATATGAATTTAATGTGTTGTGACGCATATTAATGATACAAAAGTTATTTACGCACGCCGGGGTTGAACACGCGACCTTTGGATTCGTAGTCGAGCGTCTTACCACTCGACCATGGAGGCCGTCAAAATGAGAACAGCTCGGCATGTTTGCCGGCCACTGTGTTTCCTCCCTCTTATAACATGGTTATCTTCAAGACTTGGGTACACTCCTTATTTTCCTCGCATATATCCTCCACACAGCATCCCCAAATATGCCATCGGTCCTGATTTCCCACACCGCCTCTCCCGTGTGGAGTTATATATGGAGAAAAAACAACATTTAGGGCCCGGTTGAACACTAAACATTTGTAATTGATAAAGGTAACCTTAATTCTTGGAATAATATACAAACATGATTTCGTTTGAACCGAGGTTTGGTCAATATTTTTTTTAAATTCAAAGTCATACCCTCCTACAAATCGCCTAGATTTTTAACTGTTGACCTTAGCATACGCATGCGAAATCATTCCACCCGACCAAGGTTAAAGATAATACTATTTCTCTTTTAATAATATACCTCTAAAACTATTTCGAACCTCCCGTTTTTGGAAGTAATAGTTTAATGGTAGCTTTAGCATAGATATTCATTCACATCTGAAATAATGTGTGTGTGTGTGCCGCAAAAACTGACTTCGTGAAATAATCAACTGCCAAAGGCATTTCTATCTATCTTGTTGGCGAATGTATATAATATGACTGGTAGATTTACACCAGCTAATAATGACGGTGCTTTTAGATTACCAAAATATGTGTATTTTATCTTATCGATGGGAATTTTAATAATACGATAAAGCAATATTTACTCATAGCTAATATTTTACTCATGTTCTGAAAGTCGTTTTGACGGATTTCCAATTTGCTTTGCAAATTTTACTAAACAGACAGTATTTTTTTTAGTTTTTTTTTTTTTACGACTTTTACTGTATTTTTGTCACTATATACCCATATCGATATGAAATTGAACAATTATTGAAAATGTCTTCATTAGAAAAGCGCAGGAAAGACTTTGATTTAATTTTCATTTACAAAATTATTCATTGTTTTATTGACTCACCTTCTCTGTTGCAACTTATCCAGTTCAACATTCCTTGCCGTAGACTCAGAAACAATGAATCGCTGTTCCTCAATCATCACAATACTAATTATGGGCATAATTCTCCAATGTCCAGAATGTCAAGACTTGTTAACTCAAGTCATGGTCTTGAAATTTTTGGTAGCAGTCTAAATGATTTTTGTCATTCTTTACGACTCTACCAAAACTTTGACTAGACCATGGCTTGAATGTTATCTCTTATGTTTACTTTGTCCTATTTTTGTCATCGCTTCATTTATTATTATCTATGTGCTATTCCTTCTCTGTTGTCCTTTTTACCATTTCGTGTTTTACATGTCTTTTTTGTAATTGACTAGTCCGTCAATTTATAAATAAATAATTATCTACGGACACCCGTCGAATTGACGGATTTAGTAATATAACGCTTTTGAATTGGTCCCATTCTGAAATTATTACTTCTAAAACAAAATAATCATAGTGTAATAATTTGTGTGAAACAATGAAAAAAGAATGTCATCGGTGTGAACGATATTTTGTTTCAAACCTAAATTACAAATAAGCGATCGTTGCGTAACATATTCGGCGCATTATGATTTATGGGGCAATAAAAAAATGGTCTCTTTGTTGGTGGAAGTCTGGCGAAGTTGACCATACGCCTGCATTAGTGAAAGTAAATAAATCTATCTTCTGTTATAGAGTTGTAGTCAGTGTGTGGAGACGTGGAGTCTTATTTCAGTTTAATAAAACATTTATTTATTTTAAACAAACATTAAGGTTTGCGGACTACTTTCACTCCGTCTATAGTCAAGTAGCCCCGAATCTTCAAGTCAATTTCCAAGCAGAATCGCCCTGGAATCTGGGCGATATCTCACTCGGACTCATTCAAATCGAGGAAGTAGAATCCTGTATCCGGAAGCTTAAGCCCGACAAGGCAACGGGACCGGATGGCATTTCTCCTGCCATCATCTCGTCCATTTCTTCAAACATTAGTGCTCCACTATGCTATTTATTTAACCTCTGCTCTGTCTCATCTACATTCCCACAGTGCTGGAAAACCACAAGGGTTGTCCCTATACATAAGGGTGGTGATAAGACAGATGTAACAACATATAGACCTGTGGCAATATTATCAACGATTCCAAAAATTTTTGAAATTATTATTTGTAATAAAATACGGGCTCAAATCACGTCGTTTCTAAGAGGGAATCAACACGGATTCCTACCTAAAAAATCTACCGTGACCAATCTTCTATCACTTTCTAGACGGGTAGCAGAAGGTTTAGACGCCAGACACCAGACGGATGTAATTTATACAGATTTTGCCAAGGCATTCGACCGCGTAGACCATGATATCTTGCTGAGAAAAATGTACAAAATAGGATTCAACCAATCATTACTGACATTTTTTCATCATATCTAAAAGATAGAAGCCAGTACGTATCATTAAATGGATACGAGTCCGATAACTTCGCAGCTCTGTCAGGTATTCCACAAGGCTCAAATCTCGGTCCCCTATTGTTCCTTATCCTGATAGACGACATCCAGGATTGCATACGTCACAGCTCGTGCTTATTGTTTGCGGACGATCTCAAACTTTTAAAGGAGATTGAATCGGATGAAGATTTTGACAAACTACAAGCCGACCTAGATGCAATTTCGAACTGGTCTAGAAACAATAATTTAAATTTTAATATAAAAAAAATGCGTCATTATGACATATAGCCGATCTAAAAATCCTTTTTTTTTCAAATATATTATGAATAGTGAAATTTTAACCCGTGTATTTACCATCAAAGATCTCGGGGTGGTTTTTGATCCCAGGCTAACGTTTTCGAGTCATATAGTGCAGCTTACTTCAAATTGTTATAAACTTCTTAGTTTTGTAATCAGAAGGTGCAAAGAGTTCAATAACACAAATGCGATGACAGCCCTCTTCAATGGAGTAATCAGAAGCAAGTTGGAGTATGCTAGCACTGTCTGGTCTCCACATCAAACCAAATACATAAATATGTTGGAACAGATTCAAAAAAAATTCCTCAGGTATGTGTACATGCATTCGCACGGAACATACCCTATGTTCATGCATCACATGGAACTACTCGAGGAGACACATTATCAAAGCTTAGAGGCTAGGCGCAATGCTGGTCTCATGACAATAGGCTTTAAAATTATAAATCACTTAATCGACTGTCCATACCTCTTGGCATGCTACTGCTTATTCGTACCAGAAAAATACTGTCGCAGCAGAAATCATGCAATGTTCAGAATACCCTATGGTCGGACAGATGTTTTGGCTCAGCATAGCATGACAAGAGGTATAATTCTGTTAAATACATCATCTATAAAAATTGATATTTTTTCAGATAATTTACAAAAGTTCAAAAAACTTGTTAATTTAAAAATGTTATAATTTGAAATTGTTTACTTGTTGTTCCATTGTACTGTAATTGGGTTTATATCTGTTGTACAATAATAATAAAAAAAATAAAAAAAATTAAATAGTATTTGTGTTTATCCGTCAATTTGACGGGTACCATTTTGGGTGAATTCTTTCGTAGAAAGCAATCACTTTGCGGTTTGACATATTTAATGAAAATTAAATAAAAGCTTTGTATATATAAGACCACAGTTTTATTTTTTTTATGAAAGCATCATAAGGGTAAAAAATTAAACTAAGCAAAAAATACATAGTGTGTGGTTATATAATATAATCATGCATACAGAGGGAGAACGCAATGTAAAATAAGAGAACAGTAAGAAAACAAAAGAATAACATTTAAATTATAACAAAAGAACATAGAGAAAGAGACGGATAATATGAACTGAACGAGGCAAAACGTCAACTGAGAAGGTGATAAAAGAATAATGAGAAATTTTATGGGTTTACGCGAAATATACGTAATATTGGACTACTGGACAAATTTCACTGATTATTAAGAATTATTATTTATAGTGCTTTTAAATTATTGAATCTGTTGCCATCACCATTTTTATAGAGAAAATGAGCACTGGTGCTTTTATTGAAGGTATGATATTTAAAAAAAACCGTGATTATTTAAACATTTAATATGTTCTTTGATTCTAACATTGACAAACCACACACTATGTATTTTTGTACCCTGATGATGCTTAGGCTAAGCGAAACCGCTCGGTTTAAAAAAAAACAATTAAATCTGTGGTCTTATACCAAGTAATTATTTCATTTTCATTAAAAGTCTGTTTATTAGAACGATGATAAAACCTATTTTTTTTGGGATTTACAAATATCTAATTTAATTTTTTTTCCCGGAAATTCTACCTTTACGCAACTCTGGGTACTTAAATTTAAATATCTCGAATTTCTTCCCCGAAAGACCACAAAACCAGCTAAAACGTTCCCGAAAAAGAGAATACAATATTATTTTGTGTCGTAATAAATCTACGCCTCGGGATAGTTGTTTATAAATCTCGAAAAATTCCTCAGCAAAACAAAAAAATAATAATCGTGGAAGTTTTTTGCTTTCTGAACCACCTCGTGCGAACTGGGTGTAAGTCCATAGCGAGTGGAACATTTTTTTAAATTCCGAACAAATGTTATAATTATATATATTTTTTTTAAATAAATGGTAATAATGGTCGAGTGGTAAGACGCTCGACTACGAATCCAAAGGTCGCGGGTTCAAACCTGGCGTGCACTAATAACTTTTATTTGATTACTATGTGTCATAACACATTAAATTCATATAAAAAGTATTTTTGCGGCACGTTCCAGAGTGGTAGATGCTCTAAGTATCGCCGTGGTGAAATACCACCATTCACAATCGAAACGTTGCTTGAAATCGCATTAACCGTGTTTAGTGACGACATCCGAATAGCCAGATACTTCTCAACAACCTTCTTCCCCTCCCCTCTACCTCCAGCCTCACAACATACCCCTATTGGGAATGTCATAGTTGCACTGGCTACAGACGGTTGGGACTATATCGTCGCTGGAAAAGGACTTGGTCTTAAATTAGTTAAATATGCAGTTTTCACCAGTTCTTTTCTCTGCATCAAATGGTCTGACTCTCGTTTGGTTCTGAAGACTTGTGGCTCTTCAGCCATCTATAATATATTTATCGTTTGAGAAAAGGCTCGACACAAGTTTGTGACTTTAGTTTTTTGTCGCGTCAGGTAACTCAGTGAGAACATTGAGTTGCCTGTGTTTTTTTCAAAATCCAACCAGGTACTGAAGACTTATGAATTTCATTGTAAAACAAAAAAAAAACTTTAAAAGTGTTTTGGTGTGAGCTTCCCGAAACGGCGCTTCAGCCCTTTTGCCTTTCCGGCGACGATAAATTCACTGTAAAAATATGCAGTCGAGTACTAAGAAGGGTGTGGGGACAAAACTGGAAAGCAAAGCCAGCATTTTTCTCTCTTCTGAAATGATCACTTTTCAATGTGGTACAGCGCAGCATCCGTCGCCTCCGGGTCGTCGACCTGCGCGCCGCAGTCAGGTTAGCGTGTGCAGCCGCCGGTCGGCTCGTCCGGCGGCTGGCGGCGGCGGCGGAGTCGGTCGCTGCGCGGGCGGGTAGAAAGTGGTCGCCGGTTCACCGCCAGCCAACCGCCGCTGACACAGTGGAGTGGGCTAGGCCTGCTGGGAGAGGATCAACCGCAGATCCGTTGAGGCAGCGATTGTTAGACGACTAGTATTAATACCGTAATAATAATAATTGGCTGATTTATATAACGCCGTTTTCGTGACAGAAATATCACCTCAAGGGCGTTTTAAAGCATAATTAACATGATATTTAAACTAAGACTTGATATTGTTTTATTGACTCACCTTCACTGTTGCAACTTATCCAGTTCAATATTCCTTGCCGTAGACTCAGAAGCAATGAATTGCTGTTCCTCAATCATCGCCATACTAATTATGGGTATAAATCTCCAATGTCCAGAATGTCAAGGCTTGTAGACTCAGAAGCAATGAATTGCTGTTCCTCAATCATCGCCATACTAATTATGGGTATAAATCTCCAATGTCCAGAATGTCAAGACTTGTTAACTCAAGCCATGGTCTTGACATTTTTACAGTTAAAGAATATGGAACAAACAGTGTGTCGGATGTTTCAAAGCTCCATAGTTCATGGTGAAAAAAACGCTACGAGCTGAGAATATTTGCGATCTCTAGGAGATTTTTTATTCGTTCCCAATCAAATACACGCCGATTTTCCATCTTCCCGGAACTTTGTATATTAAATTCGTCTTTACGGAGGGTGTTTGCATTTAATTCAACGCAATAAGTCGGCTACATCCCAACCCTCCCCTTCCCCCAGCCCTCCAGCCTCACGACATTCTGCAAACACCAGGTGCTCACCGCGCGTCCGTGAAAATATTTCGAAACTGAAGAAAGCCAGGCAGAGCCGCCTACAATATTTACGTTATCCATTTATCATACGGCGCTATCCTTGCATAATCATATTTTTTATGTAAATACCAAGCATTCTCACTGCCCGGGGTCTATGGCAACCCCCCAATTGGACGTAGTTACGTATAAAGCGTCCAACCCACAATTTGTCAAAATCGAGTGCTTTCCTATAGTTATACTAGATATCTGCTGAAAACATCCAAGCTCCAAATGCAATTGATTTTTGGTAATGCAAATTTTACTAACGCACATTGCAGATATTTGACTTATATTGAAGTTAAAACACATTGAAATAAAGGGTAACTTAGGAAAAACTTTTTTTTTTTTCAATAAATTTATTGATAGATTATAAATTAACTATTTATAATAATGCTCAGAAAGCAAAAAAAAAACACTGATATTTACTTTATAAATGCCTATTACGCATATTGATGCTTTTTTATCGTCATATTTTCAAACGCCTTTTTTTTCGATTTCATATTTTTGGGTTGGACGCTTTCTGTATAACTACGTTCAATTGGGGAATCTTGCGAGACAGTACGAAAATGGGAGTAATTTGGATCTTCTGTGGCCCTAGCACGAAGCATCGATATAGATTTAATCGACAATGTCGATATTAAACAGAGTGGTAGATGCACCAAGTATCGCCCTGGTGAAAGACCACCATTCAGAATTGAAACGTTGCTTGAAATGCGTTTAGCCGTGTTTGGTGACCAGATCTGAATAGTCAGGTACTTCCAAACCTTCCCTTCTCCATTCCCCCCCCCCCCCCCCCCCCCTCCACACTACCTTCAGCTTCACAACATACCCCAATTGGGAATGCAATAGTCTTACTGGCTCCAGATGGTTGCGAGCAGTTGGGACTCTTGTGCGGTATTGTTTCTGAGTTTACGGCAATATATTAATTAATAAAAGTTATTGGCGCACGCCGGGTTTGAACCCGCGTCCTCGGGATTCGCAGTCGAGCGTCTTACCACTCGACCACGGAGGCCGTCAACGAAGCACTACGAAACAGTACACGCGATAGGGTCCTTCGCGGAATATATTTAAATATCTTTTGTACTACGCGCGATACTTTGCTTAATCAATTTTCCGGGAAAACAAATTCCGTTTGGACGCTTCGCGCAGCGCGCCGACCTACGTCTCCCCGCTCTCTGACGTCATTCGCCGAATCTCGAATATCTGGCAGAAGTGTTTTTATCTTGAAATTATCTTAGAAATTAATGCCGGCCCGCCAACGTGACGTGAGAAGTGAACGTAACGTCTAGAATCATTAATTATTCGACAATTAATTATTATCTCCCGGTAGCTGGTAGCCACGCGCTCCCAGGGACACAGACAATGTTAAACACCACCCAAAAGTATATATCTGTGATACAATCTTGGAGTAAGAATATACATGGAGAGAGAGAGCTAAATATTTTTACCCAACCTATACAATTTTTCGATAAATCACTTTCTCCGGGTTTTTACGTCGAATACATGAGAGAGAAAGAGACAAGGCAAGTTGTCACGTAATATCGCACCACTTTTCGGTATGTAAGCATGTTTTCCGTCTGCCGCGTCTCCGGCGACTCCGCCCACTACGTTTTGTTATGCGACATAAAAAGACATAACTCAACGGTTTTTGAGGTTATATCCTATATTTTTTGTTTATAACAATACTGTTAAAACGCGGTTATACAAATAAACAACACATTATTTCGATTATTTTATTGATGACGTTATTTTTGTGCTATGAATAAATGTGTAAATACCCTAACCCTAGACACGTCCGAGTCAGGAATATAAATAATGTAAGTTTATTTTCACTTTCAGTCAGTTTCATACATCATCGTTCTAGTGACGTCACCGACTGAAAAGTTAGGTTGTCGATCTGCACACTCGTTTTAAAATTGACATCGGTAAACACAGACACAAATTTACTAATATATATTTTAACAAGCATATTATTTTATATCGATCACTCATAATGAAAATTTAATCTATCCCCGCCACTATAAATGTGGGTTCAATTAGTGTTGGCGTTCATTAAAACGAATGTAAAGTAGATTTTTAACTGCGCACTTCGTTTCGCGTTTCGTTACGTCGAACGGATCATCATTATAACGTCTGCCGTATCTACATTTTTTTTTACCTCTAACACGCAATGAGTGCTTCCGAGATGAAAGTACTTGCTAATTGAAATATATACGTATACGATTATACGTGTCGATTTTATGAATATCCGGCTCGAAGGACCACTTTTTGTTGAATCCATAACAAAAGAGGCCCCATGGTTTCCATCGGGATATGTTTTATTTATAACATTTTTTGGGATATTGCGTGGAAGTCCTTAATGCTTTAAACCGATAAATGTTTATGGTTTGTAAAATTATCACATTTATATAAGAAAATTTTCCTTATTTTGTTAGGACATGCACAGACTATTTTCAAAAATAACATGAATTTTTTTTTCTCTTACGCCATATGAATATATTAAGTACCTAACCCCTTTAAATGTATTATTATATATGTTAGAAAGAGTGTGAAAAGAATATTTGATGCGAAAGTGAATGGAAGAAGAAGTCGAGGACGCCCTAGAAAGACATGACACGATCAAGTAAATCAAATACTTGAATCGGGTCATGTGAAGAGTCAGAATAACAGGAGAGTATGTATGAGACGATGTATGAATGTGAATGAAGTTAGGAGTGTGTGCCAAGACAAAGTTATATGGCGGTCTGTCCTCTCTGCCTACCCCTGCAGGGAAACCACGTGATGGTTAGTTAGTTCATTTATGTTACCAACAAAATATTTACAATTTGTTTCTTTGATCACAAAAATAATTTTATTTCTTCTAACGGAATATAACTTAATATATGGCTTCTGCTACTCGTATATCCAATTTGGAGAGTGGAATCAACAAAAACGTTGCCACAATATCATTTTACACAGAGTATTTAATTACCTGTTGTCTAGACCGGGAATGACTTTTGTTTTCTTAATATCCACATAATTATTACTACTATTACCGTAAAACATCTAGCTACAAACGGAAATGCTGCTATCTCTTATATACAAAGAAAACTGTTGAAGTTTTCCTTGCACAAACAAATATACTACACATTCTGTGTGTGGGTTTTCTCTTTGGTAGCTGATTATATTTATTAGTATCTATGTATATTAGGGGGGGAGAGATGAACTAAAATCGAATCAAATTAAACCAAAATTAAATAAATCTCAGTATTTGAGAGTTCGTTAATCAAAATTAGGTTTCACACATGAATGTTTTTTTTATTTTTATTTTGATGAAAATATGAGTAGGTGTGTAATAATGAAATAAAATCCATACATTGTACACACTTTCCCGGTGCTGCTTTTTTGTACGTACAGAGGGGCAAAACCCCACTAACGGACAACCTCCCTACACTGGGCGAAGTAATTCTGTTTGATGATTGAATGATTTATAATAATAATAATTGGCTGATTTATATAGCGCCGTTTTCGTGACAGAAATGTCACCTCAAGGGCGCTTTACAGCATAATTAACATCATATTAAAACTAAGACTTAATATTAACTTATGCCTAATACTTATAACCAGTCACTTACAACTAACATATTTAAATTAACACATAATATATATATAGTGGTTGTTGCCCGTGGTGTCAAACCTAATATAGAAAAAATGGAGTAAGTAATAGTAAACTATATATAAACGAGTCCTGTTCAAAAGAAAAGGTGAATTTTGAATTTTCGCGGGCTGTGTACATTCGATTATCGATTTTTTTTTTGTTATGTTGGTACACATATTTTTATCATATGTTAGCATTATCAGCCATTTTGGATTAGTGGTTTGTTTTTGACAACTGGAAAGGTCAGTCACGTGTTTGTGTGTTCTTCGATTTTTTACTTTTGATAAAAATATTTACTTTTTTTTTTAAAAATATGCAAAAATATTGTACAAGAAAAAAATAGCATTGAATATCAGGTATAAGTTAAATAGTGTCATCAAATATATTAGCTCTACTAGATGAAAACACTGTACTAAGGTATACTTATATTGCGATATTGACGTACTAAATATATAGATGTTGAATTCGTCGCATAGGAGTATAATATTGCGTGGTTGAAATAGAATTTTCACAATAATATATGGTAGGTACTGTTTATAAATAGTGAAGTTTTTTGGATTAAAAAAATAATAGATTTTCGCTAAATCATGTTTTTTAAATTTTTTTATATGAATACCGCACAAGAGTCTCAACTGCTCCCAACCGTCTAGAGCCAGTGAGACTATGGCATCCCCAAATAGGGTATGTTGTGAGGCTGAAGGTACTGGGGAGGGGAAGGAGATTGGGAAGAGGAAGGTTAGGAAGTACCTAGCTATTCAGATCTGGTCACCAAACACGGCTATAGCCGTTTGATAATGCCCTCAGAAGGCGAAACAGCTGTCACGCGTAAAAATAATTACATCGCAGAGCTTTTAACTAAAAATTGTATTAAAAAAAAATTTAAATAATAATAATTATTGTTTAAAGAAAATTAAAAACCTAAAAATTAAAATGGAGTTCTACAAAATAAACTTTAAAACCGTTTAAACCATTTCAAGCAATTTTTCGATTCTGAATGGTGGTCTTTCACCAGGGCGATACTTAAAGTATCTACCACTCTGGATGTGATTGGATGTGGAATTATTTTATGAATTTCCGAAAAATTATTTAAAATAAATGTAATTTATGTTTGATAGCGAATCAAATTTTCAAGTAGGTGATTTAATAGTTTTTTTAAATTTTATATGTGTTTGCATATTAGAAACTGCTGTAAATAAATTTCATCCAGACTTATTCTTTATCAAACAGGTCGAGAAATATATTCGCACGTTTTCAAATATAACCATGTTTCCAAATATTAGCAGGCTTAGCAAGGCTTTACGGCTTACAGAAGCCATCTACGTACGTTTCCCTCTAAGCCGACCTCGGCTCGGCGACCTTGAAGTAATAATGATAATTCCAAAGGCCCACCGCTCGATCATTATCAACTGCGCTGTGTAGTGTATAGTGTGTACAGTGTACAGTGTATGTACTGTGTGCCCAGCCAACACCCTTCCTGTCGGTCTGACCGGCGACCGCAAACATTACACTTTATTACGTGCATTCGCTGGCAAACATTTGTATTATTAAAGTCGATTTGATAACTAACACAAGTGACACTTTGTTGAGAAACTACTCCCAACATCTGACCTTACTCTATGGCATAGATTCTCAAACTTTTTTTTGCCCACCGCCCACTTTGAGAATATTTTCTTTTTCTAGAGCCCCCCTCCCCATTTATTTTGACTTACCATCTGTCGCGTTCGCGGTTCCAGTTACCGGTGACCACCAGTTTATTTTGGAACCGGTTCCTGGTGTTTTTTCGAAAAGTGCATACTAGCAAATCGACAAAAGTCTCTCGCCAAAAAAGTACTGGTGGGTAGAGATTTGACAACGAAAAGAACTGGAACTGGTTCCTCGCCCAAAAAAAAACACGAAAATAACGATAATACTGCCCCCTGAAAGTCTCAAACGCCCACAGGGGGGCGTTATCGCCCACGTTGAGAACCTATGCTCTATGGTCATGCATTTGATCTGATGTTTTCTTAGTTGAAAGGTTTTGTTTGATTAATTTTCCTATTTTTGACCTGCACACTATTATGGCGTAGAAGAGTTATTTTATTAATCGACATTGTATGTATTTGTAATTAGTATGCCTGAGGAGAAAATGATCTCAGCGATAGGTAATCCTGAGTATCGCCCTGGTAAAAGACTACCATTCAGAATCGAAACGTTGCTTGAAATGGCTTAAGCCGTATTTGGTGACCAGATATGAATAGCCAGGCACTTCCCAACCTTTCTCTTCCCCATATCCTTCCCCTCCCCACTTAAAAAAAAAAAAATTATAGTGGTGAATACCGCACAAGAGTCTTAACTGCTCTTTAACCGTCTAGAACCAGTGAGATTATGGCATCCCCAATTGGGGTATGTTGTGAGGCTGAATGTAGTGGGGAGGGAAAGGAGATGGGGAAGAAGAGGGTTAAAAGTACCGGGCTATACAGATCTGGTCACCAAACACGACTAAAGCCATTTCAAGCAACGTTTAGATTCTTAATGGTGATCTTTCACCAGGGCGACCTACCATTCTACCATTCTGGAACGTGCTGCCTTTACATTATTTTTATATCAATCAAATGTGTTATTACACATATTAATTAAATAAGATGTATTTGCGCACGCCGGGTTCGAACCCGCGACCTCTGGATTCGTAGTCGAGCGCCTTACCACTCTACCATGCAGGCCGTCAAACAACAAAACATACCCATTTGCAGGAAACTCCATTAACAGAGGACTGAACGCTGTTGGCGCTAATAATAAATTGTTCAAAGAAGCGAAGCTAGCAGTCCACAATGGAGTGCTTATACCAACCCTGATGTATGGCAGTGAGGCATGGAACTGGCATAGGAAGGATAAAAGTAAACTGAATGCTGTGGAAATGAGATCCCTGAGACGTATGTGCGGTAAAAAATGTGGATATCCGGAAAGAACGCAAGGCTGATGTAAGCGTAATGAATAGGATCAAGAAAGGGACGCTTAGATGGTTTGGGCATGTATAGCGGATCAACGAAGAAAGAAGTGCGAAAAGAATGTATGATCCGAAAGTGAATGGAATAAGTTAGGGACGCCCTAGGAAGAAGTGGCGCGATCAAGCGAATCAAATACTTGAATCGGGCCATGTGAAGAGTCAGAATAACAGAAGAGTATGTATGAGACGATGAATGGGGATGAAGCAAGGAGTGTGTGCCAAGACAGTTTTTTTTGCAGGCTAAGGACAAGGAACAGTTTTTTTTTTGTTTGTAAAAAATGATCATTTTTTCTTTTTACTTAATACTAACAGTAGGTTTAATATAAATTGAATAAATGTACAATTATTAAATATACATTAAATAGTTTCTAATTAATGATAATTACCTCCCTAATTGAGATAGTTCTCGTGCTTGGGGAGGAAGTACTATCTTGGATTTATTATTTATTTATCAGTTGTATGGCGATCTTTCCTCTTTGCCTACCCCTCCGATTAGATAGCTAGTAACCCATTCAATTTTTTTCAAACACACTTAACCAACACGCAAACGAAACATGATTTACGCTGCCTCTACTGTTTTTTTTTTAAATATTTGATTTTATCGCCGAGTGGGTATTTCCTTCGAGTCGAGACTTGCGGGTCGAAGACGGCACCGAACCCAACCTGTGTCGGTGCCGTCCCGGCGCTGCACGGTTGGCGCGCATATCTGCGCTCATCCCGATCGCGGAGTTCGTGAGCTTAGAATCTAAAGTCACATTGTCGTCGTTACGTATTTCGTCTGTCTAGCCAGCCTCCGCTTTCTTCTCGGCACAATGCGTAATAAATCTGCGAAGGAAGACAATTCTACACAGCCGAGCGGTTAATATTTCAGGCTTTCTTTCATATATTAAATGCTAATTTATGTCTAGATGGTCGAGTTTCGCCAAATTGATTCAACGTAGAAAACTTGTTCGCATAATTGAATTGTGAGCTAAACTGTGTTTTATTTCCCGGTTTCGCCCGTAATTTCTTTATATTTTACTGTTATCATAAACAGTCGACGGCCTCCATGGTCGAGTGGTGAGGTTGTATTTTTTATTTTTATTTTTTATTGTTTTTTTTTTTAATCTGTTGATGTACACATGCTGTCAATACCCATATCTGAACCCTTTTCTCGTGATTTATGATAACGATCATGATTTTAGGTAGTTTTAATTTTATTTCATTTTTTTCCTTGTTAGGTTAGTCTTATTAGCATAATCAATTTAGTATGAAGCTCACATAAGGTGAAGTATCACAAAACTGCGCTATATAAGTTCACTGTTATTATTATTAATTGGTTTACCGATACATATATAAACAGATATGTTACTGAAGAGTAAGGCTTGATTTTATTTTCTCTATTGGAAAAGAAAGGTTGTAAAAAGGTGCTATAAAACAGGAGCCTAGTAGAAATTACTGATTTACAAACTTGTATCGGGGCCACCGGTGCAAAAGTTCGCTCGTCAGTTCCTGTTTCGACCGCCTGCACAGCAGACAAGTTTGTAGATCTGCAACTCCATTAATTACTATCGATGTGTTGTCGATTATACGAAGTAAATCTGCATGCTAATGGGAATTATGTTGATGCTAAACGTATTCCGCCCCCCATTAACAACAGCTGGCGGCTGAAATCCACGAATGTGAATTTGACAGTGAAGTGATATAATTTTTGGCCCGTGTCGAACAATTTCGATCTGTTCCAATTTCCATGAACCAAATTCAAATCATGTCCACGGGACAGTGCTGTAAAACACGAATGAAATGTTTGCTTCGAAATTACGTTTTCGCAGCACTATTTGTTATCTATTCATAATTATGAATGTTATTTCTTGGCGACATCTTATTGTTTTACTATCATGATTATAACCCGCCGGAAGATGTTTTTGGGTAAACATTTTTATAAGTTGATTTCTGGAGGTAATTATAACCCATTTATACTAAAGGAGATCAACTTGTTTGCCCCAAGTAATTATATTCGTGCGAGGCATCGTGTGACGTTTTTACACACCGTAAGTCAGAACTTCCTCATACAAAAACACGCCAATATATAAAGCGATGGAACTATTCAATGAAGCTGCATCTACCTTAGATATATTTAGATGCACAAATATAGAGTTCTGTCATTATCTCTCGATATACGTGCAAGAGTGACCGTTAGGTACATAACGATCTACATAATCTTATGTAATATATTTTTTTTTTACACACCATTTTACATTTGCCAATTCAACGATTATCTCTAACATGTGTATAAGAATGAACCTCTCTTATATCTTATATTTTTTGTTTGTCATTGCTAGTCTTATTTGCGTTATTATATCATATATAGTGCGTCAAACTACTTCAATTTCTACTTATATAACTCCTTTGGATATATAATACCTTGGTCTTACCTTTATTCCGCTCATTTATTTTGGAACTGGACCGGTTTCACCCTGCCACGAATATCTTCAGACTTGCAACACATCTCGGATGATGAATGTATCTTTTGAGTTCACTAAGTTTTCCCCAAAATAAAATCGTAACTTATTTTGCTACAAAACTTCTGTCACTTATAAAGTTTTTTCTCTCAGAAAAAAAATCTCATTCGTATGTAGGTACCCGCAGACTAAAGTCGGAATGTTTGAATTCCATCAAATCGACAAATAGTGTCATTTTGAATTTAAATTTGAACGGTCTCCGTTAACCGCAGATTTTCGGTTTCTTTAAGCTCTTGATCAAATTGTGACCAGCCGTCTGGTATTAAGCCATGACCCTACTTCAATAATAATTC
This sequence comes from Drusus annulatus, assembly GCA_022651775.1. Lineage (NCBI taxonomy): Eukaryota > Metazoa > Arthropoda > Insecta > Trichoptera > Limnephilidae > Drusus > Drusus annulatus. Next base: position 711,944 of record JAGWCC010000214.1, read on the forward strand.
AACAACTCGGTTTACTTACCAATTCGCCCGAACGTAATAAATTGTATAAGATTCGCCGAATTGCTTTACGTAAATTAATTCACTTTTCCATCGTCCAGCGTCCATTAACATAATATTTTCCTGTTATTCTGCGCACCGTAAAACGGCACCCTGTAATTCCGCGAACCCCCCGCCCCCTCCCAAGCCGACCCAGCCACCCCTTTCTGTCGTGAAACGTGACCTCTGGAAAATTCCTCCCTTTTAATGTTGATGAAAACCCCGGTAGGCAGGCGAACTTCTTCGCCGTTGAAAGCCGCTTTTAAAAAGCCTTCACACCGGTGACACGGTGCCGGCTGCTTTGTGGCATGCAAAAATATACAAATTTTCGACAAAACATTTCAGGGCTTGAATTCACCGACTAACGGCACAGTTTACAATGTTCTTTGAAGCTGACCATAGGTACGAATAACAAAACGCCTTGGTATCTGACTTCTTTGACATTTTACGTCCGTACACAAGTTTTTAAAAAGAATATCTAAACGACCCATTGCTCGAGTTCCTTGACCGATGGTATAGGTCTCTCAATCAGAGTTGAGGCTGGGACAGTACTGACACCTACTCACACAGATGCATAGCTTACGTACAGCGTGTTCCGTTTGATGCTTCAATTTTTTTAAAAACAACTTCTGATTATTTAACACTTCAGAGATCGAAGCCAAAGCGTGTTGAAGTCAGTTATATAAAAGTTTTTTAATATGTAATATACTGGATGTTCTTAAAATACATTTTTCAATAAAAAACTGAATTTAAACGAGTATTAAAAAAGTTATGCAAGGTACCCAGTAATTCGTAGTATTCCCCGATTTTGGACATTCTCGAGCACGAGCGTGGTAATTACTGTTTCTTCAAAACAGATTATTATATTATTTTCAACAGCACCGGTCGAACTGCATAAATAAGACCCCCTGTAAGTGCACTTTCAATATACTAGAAGAATCATCGTAAACACTTGCTGTCCCTTTTCCACTAGTGACAAAAAGTAGGCGTAAACAAGACAAAGCGCTCTAATCGTAAATACATCGCCACTGGAGCGTATACCGATATACAATACACCCAACGCTAAGCATGTTTGTTTGCTTCAACTGTGGTTGAGTTACCTATGCAGGCAGTGCATTTCTTTAATACATAATTCTATCATTTTTCAAAAATAAGCCAAATGTAAACAAGTGTGGATACATTATGGCCTGGTCAACATTAGTTTCTAACTAGGCAGACGCCTGTTCTAAGAAACTAATTGCACTAAGTGCATGAAAAGCGGATTACTAGTTTCAAAGCTTTTTATGTGAGATTTTCGTAGAATCAGACGGATTTGCTTGTCAAACCACGACTCTAGTTGACTCACAAATTTTACAGTCCGCAACATTTGTAAATATAAAACACAAGTTTTTTTTTTAAATGTTATATTTAAAGACATTGCCAGGTTGCGAATAACCTGACAATATTTGAATACCTAATACTATCATCGTTGTAAGCGAAAACCGCTGTTTGTGCAATGATGGAGGACTTGGCTAGCAGAGAATTGAAACCAAGAGACCTGGGTAGGAACCCGACGCTTTAGAGCGCCCGACCAACTAACCGACGCTATGATTACTAAGCATTCTAAAGGTACATAATGTACGTACAGTTTTAGGTTCGTATCTAGCTTTGTAAATCTCTATTGAGATGATATTCCACAAATGCCCAAGTAGCATTATAAATAAACATGTCAATTTTTGTTCATCTATAATATTAGATAGGCAGAGAGAATGATGACACAATCATCGTTATATGGGTCTACGTTCTCCAATATTAATGTAATACAATATATTATTATGTGTGATATTGTTTTATCTCAAATACACATGAAAAGCCTTACCAACTATAAAGCTGTATTATTTTCTGGACGCGTTGTGTATCTCCAATATTTTCCGGCGTTGAAAGCAATACAAGCAAGTTAGTCTTGCGCACATAGGATACAGATAGCGACGTAAATGGTTTAACGCTTTGTAGCTGCGGCTTGCGTCATTTCGTTACCGGTAGGCAGCAGTGAACCGACCTATCGACCAAGAACTTGAGGTGTTCTCGCTGTTGACATCGGACAGGTACACAATATCGATTTTAGATGCACATATTTACATGGCTCTGTGCAAAGTTCCAACTGAGTACTCCATTAGTAAACTTATAAAGGCATTTTGCTAATAGCTCAGTTGAGTCAACGAGAAGATTTTTTTTTGAGTTATGGAACGTATATTTATAATATTTGGAATTAAAAACAAATTTGACGGCAAGACAAAATAATGTAGGTGGGTAGTACTGTGTTAAAACTTCAAAAATATAAGAATCAACATGATTTCAACAATAAGTATAATTATATCTCGACGCGGCCGCGACAGATGACGTCATCGGAATCGGCTCCCATTGGCAGAACTGGACGATGTTAGTTCTGCTACTCACCTGTACCTGGACGTTGTGAATTTTTAAACTAGACGTCATTTTTAAATCGATTTGTGTCAGCAGATTTGGTGAGTTTTTTTCAAGATTTTTGATTCCTCAGTAGGTCGGTTATGTAACGGAAAATTGAAGAACAAAAACTGGTTTTTGCAACAGAGTTTGTGAGTTTTTGATTCTTTACCCCTCATATGTCACCTGGTGTAATATCAAAGTCTGACAATCATTTTTAATATTTTTTCATTTATCATATTAGTTTAAACGTATTTTTATAATAGAGCGACGAACGAAAATTATATTCCTGAAAACTTTTTTTTTCTGTACCTACGTAATACCTACTCCCAGGAGTTATTTTAAACTCACTGTAGTTTGTAATATTTCCCTATCTCTCATTAATGACGCATGTAACAGAAATAAAGCTTCCTGCGGAGCTTTCGTCAGCAGCACCATAACGAGAAAATGTTATGGCTTATCTGCTTCTCGCTAAACTTGCATCTTCCGTATTTTTCTTCGCGAAGCTCGTTTACATTATCCACGAATAACCCGCGTTTTCACCTACTGGCGCAAAAACAGCTTGAATTCAAAAATAAAACTATTACATTCGTACGAATGAACGTGATAATAATTATACGTTTCATTTATAAATACGTGAATCTTGGCACGGGCGGGCCACCGCGTCACGGGGTGTGACACATTTTTATGTCGGCCGACGTAAAATATGATCCCGTAACGCCGGAGAGACGCGCTGGCAAGGTGCCCCCCTGCTGCTGTAAGTGATTTAGCTAGGTGCGATGTAACAGAGTGAATTGTCAAACATGTGCCTGGCCACGCTAGGACCGAGCCAGTGAGTGAAAAGTCAGTTAGTTCCTATTTGGGAGAAATTACAAATAACTTGAGCATTAATAATCATTTGTTTATCATTACAAAGATGGCAACCAAATCGGAGGAAAAAAATGAAAAAATAATATCAATAATTTTCAATTAAAGTATGAGATCGATTAAATTTTTCTGTTTCTAATAAGGTTCCAATGGCTGAATTGATTGAAGCGTTACTCCCGGATAGATTAGAGGATCCGAGTTCGAGTCTCGGTTGTGACCATTGTCTTTTTATTTTATGACTTTTTCTGTTTCATATTTGTGTTGTTGATAATTGATATTATTTAAAAATAAATTAGAGTTGTTACTAAAACCACAATATGGTTTAATATTCTTTGACTTTATAGCTATTTGATTTTGCCTTTTATGTATTACATATTTTATTATAGACTTCCTTAGTGGACAGTGTCGCCACCTTAAGCGACTACACACAGGTGGCGTCCAGTGATGCCAACATAAATCTGAACACCACCAATAAGGAATTATGGTGAATTTGACAAACTTCTGTAGGAATATCCGGGTTCTTTGAATATCACGGGAACACCCTTTACATGCAGATTGACACAAAAAATGTTGGGAGTGTTGTGTGGCGAAAGGAATAGAGGGAAGGGAAGGAGACAGGAACAAATCTTGTCACCGCTACTATGTACAAAGCCGTTTCTATCAACGTTACAATAATTTTGAATAGTGGTGTTTGTCACCGGGTAATTGAACTATACTCCAAGCTGTGCGTGTAGACGCCACTTGGGCCTGAAATGGACTGAAGCCTCTGAATTAGTCCCGGCCCAGAATAGAGCAAATAATGATGATGACTAGATGTCGAATTTTTTTGATGATTTTAAACATTAAAAGTTTAACAAATTTTCAATTGATCGGAGTATAAATCATAAAGTTGTTTTCGTCAATAATAAATAAATAGTTTATAAGTAAAGATTGTTAATATTACAAGTGGTATTTTTGTTGTATTTCCCTACCAAATTAATATCGTTTTATATATATATATTTTTTTTTTAATGTTGCAATCGAAAATAATGTAGAAGAGACGTTATGTCCAGATTGGTAGATACTCTAAGTATCGCCCTGGTGAAAGACCACCATTCGGAATCGAAAAGTTGCTTGAAATGGCTTTAGCCGTGTTTATTGACCAGATCTGAATAGCCAGGTACTTGCCAACCTTCCTCTTATCCATACCCTCCCCGCCCCACTACCTCCAGACTCACAACATACCCCAATTGAGGATGTCACATTCTTACTGGCTCCAGACGGTTGGTACTCTATATAGTTGATATAATTTTACATATTTATTTTGAAATTTATCCTTTTTTATCGTATATTTTCGGCATATTTTGTGCATATTATCCGATATCAAGATGAAAGCAACGAACTTTTCATTCCGAAAGTAATTATGATTAAAAAAAATGAAAAAATAACTTAGTATAAGACCACGAATATTACTTTAATTTTTATGGCCGAACGGTTTCGCTTAGCCAATCATCAGAGTACAGAATTAAACTAAGCGAAACCAGTCGTACAAAAAAAATTAAATAATATCTCGGTCTTATACAAAGTTATTTTTAAATATGTTAAACCCAAAGTGATTGCTTTGTACGAAAATATATAATTATGACTATTTATAAATTTCACTTTTTCATAGGGCCTGCTATTTCCAGGCTCTAACGGATGATGCTTGTCCTCCGCAATCGATCGGAAAGGGTTGTGACAATGTCATTGTATCCGCCAGTCGGAAATTCAATTCGCGCACCAAAGTTAGTTTCCCAAAATAGAAGGACCGTTTTTTTGCCTTCGAAGCCAGATTATTTTTTTGCTCCGTACGAGGATTGATGTTTCACTCAGTTTGGACAAATCGTACCCTTCAAGTGTAGCGAATTACGCCTTACTTTTCAATACAAAACCTTCGCGAAGTTTTTTGATCGAAAATGTACCACTACTCTTAACAATATTTTATTTATTAATATCTTGAATATTTTTGGATTATTTTTAAACGTTCGACAAAGATTTAGATTTGGGAGTATGACATCTTAATGCTAACAATATTATTCATAAATATACACGTTGCATGAATCACATGATTACACGATCAATGTTGGTTTTTGGAAGGCTGATAGAACCCAAACGCAATCCGATTACTATGTTTGTAGATCGCGCTGCAGGAGTATCGGGCCCGAAGGCTTGGAATAAACTCCCTCCGAACTAAGATAAACGAGCCCAACAAAATTTCGGCACAAACTGAAAACTTACCTTTTCAGACTCTCATATTCTTATATTCATTAGAAGAATCTCAACATAATCTGTTTCTAGACGAATCACCTTTAGATATACAAATTTTAACCAAATCCTGTACTGTACGACAAATTCAGAAAGTCCATTTTCAAATTCGCTCCCATGCCCTAAAATCGAAAAAAATAACAATTTTAATATAAGTTAATAAGTGTGTCTACTGATGGAACCTGCCAGGTAAGTATGTTCCTGTATATTTTCTCTTTACTAGGAATTAATATCAATTAGAAAATAAAAACGGCGCTGTACAAATCATCCAAATATTATTATTGTTACTTGTAATTATGTGTGTTATTGCCAACCGTGAAAAATCACGGATGTAACTTGACTTTCCAAGGGAAACTATTTCTTCCTTTAATCCACCCGTTTCAAATTTAATGAATAATTTCTGAAAAGATTTTTTTTTTAAATTTTCGCATTCGTCAGTCTCAATTTTGAAAAGCTCACACTTTTTATAGTGAATACCGCACAAGAGTCCCAACTGCTCCCAACCATCCAGAGTCTAGATCCAGTGAGAATATGGCGTCTCCGATCGGGTTATGTTGTCTGGCTTAAGGTAGTGGGAAAGGTAAGGAGGCGGGGAAAGGAAGTTTGGAAAGTACCTGGCTATTCAGACCTGGTCACCGAACACGGCCAAAGCCTTTTCAAGCAACGTTTCTTTAAAAAATGCAAAATATACCATATATTATTTTTAATAAATTATATGTGTTATGACACATTAATTAAATAAAATTTATTGGCGCTCGCCGGGTTTGAACCCGCGACCTCCGGATTCGTAGTCGAGCGTCTTACCGCTCGATCACGGAGGCCGTCATTCGTATGTACGTACTCGCAAAGGAAATTGTTTATAGTCGATATTTTTTTTTTACTTTACATCGTTACTAGATATACATTGCCTGTTTAAAAGAAAAGGTGAATTTTGAATTTTTGCGGGCTGTGTACATTCGATTATCGATTTTTTGTTGTTATGTTGGTACACATATGTTTATCACATGTTAGCATTATCAGCCATTTTGGATTAGTGATTTGTTTTTGACAACTGGAAAGGTTAGTCCCGTTTGATAGTTAGTGATCGTTAGTGAAAGGTTGATCCATTTTTTCAAAAGTAAAAAATCGAAGAACACACAAAAACGTGACTACCTTTCCAGTTGTCAAAAACAAATCACTAATCCAAAATGGTTGATAATGCTAACATATGATAAACATATGTGTACCAACATAACAAAACAAAATCGATAATCGAATGTACACAGCCCGCGAAAATTCAAAATTCACCTTTTCTTTTGAACAGGCCTCGTACATCATATTTGATATATAAATTACGAATATTCCGAGTTATCACGTTCAGCGTTCTGTAACCCAATTTGTTGGACATTTCTTTAAAATAACAAGTTCCCAGTGCTCGCTCCGCGAGCCGTTCCATTGCCTTTTAAGAGAATCTAGGCGACCCCGTGTTCGTTGTGTGATGTACCTGCGCCTTAAATTGACCCGTTGGCCAATACATGGATTGATCACTTTTATTATAGAGATCCGGTCTAACGTTTTGTGAACTAGGAGTAATGGTCGATGCTTGAAGATGTTTCATGTAAAATTAGTAATATTTGAGCGATTAAAAGATGATAATTAAAATACTTGGCTTATTTATATAGCGCCATTTTTGTGAAATATCACCTCGAGGGCGCTTTACTTGGCTAAATTTACCAAAAAAACTAAATAACCATCGCGCCGTTTCTCCGCAGATGTAGACAGAGAGAACGGATCGCCATACAACTCTGTCATGGCACACACTCCTTGCTTCATTCACATTCATACATCGTCTCATACTCTTCTGTTGTTCTGACTCTTCACATGGCCCGACTCAAGTATTTGATTCACTAGAGCGTGCCATGTCTTCCTCGGGCGTTCCCGACTTCTTCCATTTACTTTCGCGTCATGTTTTATTTTCACCCTCCTTTCTTTGTTCATTCGCTCTACATGCCCAAGCTATCTAAGCGTCCCTTTCTTGATCCTATTAATTGCGCTTACAGCGGCCTTGCATGTTTTCCGGAGATCCACATTTTTAATACGGTCATACATGGTTTTATCGCACATACGCCTCGGGAATCTCATTTCCACAGCATTCAGTATACCTTCATCCTTCCTCTGCCAGTTCCATGCCTCACTGCCATACACCAGGGTTGGTATAAGCACTCCACTGTGGACTGCTAGCTTAGCTTCTTTGGACAATTTTTAATTAGCGCCAACAGCGTTCAGTCCTCCATTAATGGAGTTTCCTGCACTAACCCTTCTTTCAATATCAGCCGTTCCGTCTCTCTAGAACATACTTCCTAAATACACAAACTCATCCGCTTGCTCCAAGTATTCATCAACTATATTTCACGCTGTTCTCGTACTCTCTTACTTCTATGTTGTCTACTTTTGTTCGCACATTCTTTTAATTCACCTTTCAAAAGGTTGCTTTAAAGTTTTCTTACAAATATATGGTTACGTACAAAGGTTGTTTGGAAAGAATGTAATTTAAACGAATACTATTCTAAGTTTGCACATCGAAAAGATTGCATGTCATGATATAACACAATTGGTATTTCAATGAATTCTTTGTTGTTGTTTTTTTTTAAATTATTTTATGGATTATTTTGTAATCCTCTGCTAACTCTATCTGGGGCTTATTCAAATACCCTCATAATGTCTATCTAACTAGTACTGCGGCTCATTAGGCCTTATTATTATCACATTTGATGGTTTTATTTAATTGACTGAATTTAAGTTTACATTCGTAAGTTCTTAGGGAAAATGTTTCAACATAGATAAAAAAACCTTAAGCAAGGAAAAGATGTACTAAAGTTCTGAACTTGTTAGTAATAATTATGTTTATACTTGACTGATGTTAAATATTTAATGGTTTTCTTTCATTCTCAGTATAAATTCTTTGTTGTTTATTTTTCAATTTCGCTTTTATTTAAAGGAATATTGAAAAATAATATATATATTTTTTTTTTTTTCATATAAAGCTATCACTTTGTGGTTTGACATATTTAATGAAAATGAAATAATAACTTTGTATAAGACCACAGATTTACCGAAGTTTAATTCTGTACCCTGATGATGCTTAGGCTAAGCGAAACCAGTAATTTATTTAATCATTTAAGCTTATTTCAACTTCACCATTGAAAATCGGAACGCTGCCGTTGAAATTAATTTTACATTGTTTTCCTTGCAAAAATACCTCTTATTTATTACCCGTTATGGTTTTCTCCCTATAATTATTGGAGCCTTTCATGTATGTGCTATTTAAAAGATTCTTCTTCGATTTGCAATATTTTAAATCGTTTAATTTAGGTGAATTAAATTTACCACCACGACGTTTTCGATTCGCTATTTCCACTCCGTCCAGCATCCATTCATCCCAGAGGTCATTCGGAAGTGAAGAAATATACGCAATATTAAAAATAGTACGACGGCTTATCATGTTAAAAATACTCGTAATCTTCCGCACGCGTTAACAAGCGATTTTTACCGTCGAATATGTGATATCGTAACTTATCAGGTCTTAGTGAGACGTACGTCTTTCCCATTAGGTGTATTATTGAAGTAAATACATCGGTGATGGACGGATTCTTAAAAAGAAATTCATTTCCATATCGTCGCTGGAAAGGCAAAAGGGCTAAAGCGACACTTAAAAAATGAGTTAAACATGCAGTTTTGATCAGTTTTTTTTTTTTCTGCATCGTATGATCCGACTCTCGTTTGATTCTAAAGACTTTTGTGGCGCTTCACCCATCTAAAATATATTTACCATTTGGGAGGAGGCTTGACCCAAGCGACACGAATTTGCGACTTTTTTTTTGGCTTCCTGTCGCTTCAGGTTACTCAGTGGGAGTCCCAAGTTACCTTTTTTCAAAATCCAAACAGGTACTGAAGACTTACGAATTTTAACTAATATATTTTTTTAAATTACTTACATCCCGAGCGCATCCTCTGAAAAAAATATATTATATTATATCACCGTGTTTGGTGACCAGATCTGAATAGCCAGGCACTTTCAACATTCCTCTTTCCCATCTCCTTCCCCTCCCCACTACCCCCAACCTCACAACATACCCCGATCGGGGATGCCATATTCCCACTGGCTCCAGACGGTTGGGAATCTTGTGTGAAATTAACGGTAAAATAATAAAAATATGTATTATAAATAATTTTCGTAGAAAGCAATCACTTTAGCCTCACAATATACCCAAATTGGGGATGCCATAGTCCTGCTGGCCCTAGACGGTTGGGACTCTTGTGCGGTATTTACTGTAAAAATATTAAAAATATATGTTTTAGTATCATCAGAAATAATTCAAATGCGGCAAAATAATACTTCAATGCAGGCAGAATAAATTTGTACCAAACTAAACAAGCTTCAATCGTTTGGAAGTAACGTCACAACTGCTGCGAAATCGTTAACTATGGATAATCATAATAAAATAAATGATTTTCTTTATGTATTTACCAAATGGGCCGAGCGAGACTAGCAGCATTGCCTTTTCGAATGGAAAGATTTAAAAGTTACAGACACTAATCGTATTGGGATAATCCACTTTGCGGTGCAAACGTTTCGCTTTTCAAAAATGTGTTCCTCAAATAAAACACTGTAATTTTTAAGTAACAATATACGGAGAGAGATCTAATTCTTTTTACCCAACCTATACAGATTTGGGATAAATCACTTTCTCTCCGGGTTTTTACGTCGTACACCATGAGAAAGAAAGAGACAAAAAAATCCCGAATTATCACACCGTTTTAAAGTATTGTTAGAATGTTCTTCGTGTCCCGCGTCTCCGTTGACTACGTCCACACGTTTTGATGCGCGAAATAAATGAACATAACTCAACGGTTTATTAGGTTAGGTGCTATATTTTTGTTTATAACAATACTGTGAAAAAGTGGTTATACGAATATACAAAAACATTATGTCGACATGTGCTATGAATGGATGTATTAATACCCTAGCCACGCCCAGGTCTAGCCGAGTCCGGCAAACCTCGTATAAACTGACTACAGCTCTCTCTTATATATTATTGCTCTGAGGCTGTAACTTTGTGTACATTACCTCATTTTATACCCGCGTTTTGTATTTGAAAAATATGTGCACTATTTTTGAAAACCAAAAACTGTAATTTTGTGTAGCTCGTTTTATTTTTACACCAATATGCCAACCGGTTTCGGCATATTACTCTCGATGGTACCTGTTATTCAATATGAGTTTTTCATTACTTTAACATTTTTTTGTACCTGTAATTTAAATTAATTTTTTTCTTTCACAATATTTTTTGCACTGCATGAGTTTTTTTTTTTAATATAATATTTGTGTAAAAAGCCTTTAACGGGCTCAAATAAATAAACTTACTTTCGTCTGGGTAGATATTGGTGTGTTTTAAAATTCTGCCATTTGCCCAAATTTACAAATGTTCCATCACGACGTTACTATTTTTCTAAATCTAATAATAATAATATTTGGATGATTTGTATAGCGCCGTTATTGTGAAAAATCACCTCAAGGGCGCTGTACATATCTCGGAAACTAACTAACCATCACGCCGTTTCACCGCAGGGGTAGGCAGAGAGGACGGACCGCCATACAACTCTGAAGACATGGCACACACTCCTTGCTACAAACATCGTCTCATACATACTCTTCTGTTATTCTGACTCTTGACATGGCCCGACTCAAGTATTTGATTTAATTGATCGTGCCATGTCTTTCTCGGACGTCCCCGACTTCTTCTTCCATCCTTCTTCGAAAAACTTGTTCATCCTATTTTAATAATGATTCAGGTTATAACACGTTATAAGTTTTTTTTTATGTGATAACTATCAGAAGCCAGTGGGACTATAGCATCCCCAATTTGGGATAAATTGCGAGGCTATAAGAAATGTGAAGGGGAAAGAGGAAGGTACCTGGCTATTCAGAACTGGTCTCTTAACAACACAGCTAAAGCTATTTCAAGCGCTTTAAAAGATATCTGAATTGATTAATAGTATTGGCGATTCTGAGAGTGTCTATCACTTTGAGAAATGGCGGAAATGTATAATATTTTATTTTGTACATCGTTTTTCGTTACAGATGTACAAACCAGATAATAATATCCACTTCGAATTATTTGAAATACCTTTTAAAATAAATATTATAAATAAAACACGGAAAATGAGAACTTAATGGAGATCATGGTGAAAAGAAAAAAGTGAATGGAGAATAAAACGGGAATCCTTTCATGAAAATAATATCTTCCTCGTTAGAAATTTACACTTAGGGTAGAATATTATTTTTATGGTCTATTTAAAATGAATATCCTTTTACCTACTGAACTTCTGTTATATAATTATTTTATTATTGTTATTTCATTTTTTTTAAATTTTATACCGCACAAGAGTCCCAACTGCTCCTAACCATCTTGAGCCAGTGTGACTATGGCATCCCCAATTGGGGTATGTTGCGAGGCTGAAGGTAGTGACGAGGGGAAGATGAGGGTCGGGAAGTACCTGGCTATTCAGATCTGGTCACCAAACACGGCTAAAGCCATTTCAAGCAACCTTTCTATTTTGAATGGTGGTCTTTCACCAGGGCGATATTACGATACTAATAATACGAAATGGCTTTAGGTACGTTTTGAGACTGGATAGCTCCTTTAACATACAACCGTCTCCTTTCTCTCTCTTGGATACTCCCGGCGTCGCCCTGGCGAGAGACCTCTAACCGGAATCTAAAAGTTCCTTGAAATGGCTTTAGCTATGTGTTGTGATTGGACACAAATAGCAAGGGTTTTCCCAACCTCTCCCTTTTATCCCACTCCCTTCAGCTTTGCAACATTACCTAAACGGTAATGCCATGGTAACGCTTGCTCGGGCAGTTGAAACTCCCGTGCCATATCAAAATTATCATGTTTTTATCGGAGGTGAAAATCATTATTAAATTGTCGGCATTAAACCAAATAAACAACAACTGTACTTGAAAGTTGATGCAAACAAATTTAGTACTCCCCCCCCCACCCACTCTGCGGTTTCAGTAACTCTTCTGCGAGCTTTGAACGGAGCGTATTTCGTGCTTTTGATTTAAACAAACTTTGTAAACTACGTCATCAGCTCTCACTGCAACAATTAATCTAGACGAGATGTGCCCCTCGAATGAGACGAATGTCTTGTTTTAAGGCATTCAGGTTTTTTTTTATTGTATTTTCAAAGCTGCGATAATTTTACTGAAAACCTGCATTCTCAACTAGGTATTTAAATCGAAGTTTTTTTTTTATTATTTTTTATTAATTCATGAAATGTGTTCTGTTCGTATGTATTTTAACTGTCAAATTACGTAAATGAAATCAAAATTTTCAAATATGTATTTATGATAGTAAAAAATAAGTCATAAATATGATTCATGAGCAAAGAAATAAATCAAATAATTAATGATTGTGATTAGTTTACAATTTTGAACATCGTGCGCTAGCTAAAATCATCAAATTCATTCAATTGAAAAGGAGAAAAAAATCGTGAATAAAAAAAGTAAATAAATCGAAAAAGTAATATCAATAATTTTCAATGAAAGTATGAGATCGATTAAAAATGTCGGTTTCTAAAAAGGTCCCAACGGCTGAATTGGTTGAAGCGTTACTCCCGGATAGAGTAGAGGATCCGAGTTCGAGTCTCAGTTGTAACCATTTACTCTTTTTATTTTCTGGCTTTTTCCGTTTCATTTTTGTGTTGTTGATTATAGATATATATATTTTTTAAAGTATAGTTTTCATATATAGTGTCATTTTTTTTAAAGCATTTCCGTAAAAAAATCTCATTTCTCAGTAGAAAAATCTCCTCCCGTGAATTTTTCTAAGCCAGTTTAAAATGCATGCAAGAGGCTCTCGATCATTAATTTAGACGAGAGCTGGTGCCTCCCGAATTAAAATACCTCACGCAGTGCGGCTAACGGCTGTCAGCTGTCACGTACTACGTTATGTGAAATTACGTCTCTTGTCAAATGATTTTATATTACGACTGGCTCGTTTTAACTTGTAGCTACGGCACTAGTTAAAGAATATCTCTTCGCGGGCGGAGGAGAACGGTGCTAGTGCCACTTTCGTTCATTCATACTGGTAAAAAGTGGCTCGCGGCGGTTGAAAAATGCATTTCGTTTATCGCGAAACAGTCGTTGTGGATTGTGCCTCTGCTTGAAGTCGACGTGCAAACAATGCGTCGTTTTGTCGCCGCTAATATTTGTGGAGTGACCCATTTTCACCATTTATTTTCTGCTTGAAAAAAAGTGATTTCCGGCTGCAATCTGCAGGGTGGTGATTGTCACGATAGCCAACCTCCGACAAGAAAGGACTTAGGACTAAGACAAATAGAAACAACTGTTTTGGTAGGATTTTTCGTAATGAATTTACGTAAGAAATGTCTGTTATTTAAAAGTTGAACTGAAATCATGTATAATCAAACATGCGTTGACTTAATTCAATACGTAACAAGTTCCTAATAAACCTTCGCGTTTCTCAATCCGACATATTAATTATTTTCTATTATATCACGTGTAACGTAGTTTACCCACTGCACGTGTCCACGCACCGTGTCTCGCCACGTTCACGTGACAGACGTTGGGCACGGAATATATATATATATCGTCGCGGTAAAGAACTTAAGCGACACGTTGGTAAAAAAATGAGTCAAATATGAAGTTTTGATCAGTTTTTTTTTTCTGCATCGAATGCTCTGACTCTCGTTTGATTCTGAAGACTTGTGGTGCGTCAGCCATCTAAAATATATTTACTATTAGAGAGAAGGCTTGACTCAAACGACACAAGTTTGGGACTTTTTTAGCTTTTTGTCGCTTAAGGTAATTCAGTGAGAGCATTGCTTACTTAACTTATTTTTCCAAATCCAACCAGCTACTGAAGACTAAGTGCTCTGGTATAAACTTCCCAAAATGGCGCTTCAGCTCCTTTGCCTTTCCGGCAACGATATAATAATAAGTAATACGTCTGACGGGCGTAGTATTAATAGTTATAAATTTCCTCACTGACCCCTCTATGATGAATTCCCTCTTTTCCTCTATATTCAATACTTCCTTAACCCATTGCCTGCTGCCATCAGATTGGCATTACCGAAGTCGACAATGGAGATTATATTCACCAAACACAAAATATATTCGAGGTCGTTCTACGTACATTTTGGTATTGTCGCATTATGTAATTCGGAGCTTCCGCATTCGCGCATCGGACCTGATTGCTTTGGGCGTAATTTGATTGGACCTCCCCATTCAATTCTCCCCCACTGTAGGCGGTAATCTGTGTCTCTCACCGAGTATGTTTGCTTTTCCTTACCAACTAATGATGAGCAATCTTTGGATATAAACGCTTTTTTCTTCGTAAATTTGCTGTGTTTAATCACCAAAAATTACGACAAAGTAAATCCAAGACACCATCTAGGTATATAATATGTGCTCGGGTAAAACTTTGTATATCACACAAAGATGGCAGCAAAATCGAAAGAAAAGTTGAATAAAATATATTAACAATTTTCAAATGAAGAATGAGATCGATTAAAAATGCCGGTTTCTTATAAGGTCACGGTGGCTCAATTGGAAGAAGCGTTACTCCCGGATAGAGAAGAGGTTCCGAGCTCGAATTTCGGTCGCGACCGTTATTTTTTGTGTTTCATATTTACGTTGAAGATTATTGATATTAATTCTAATTTAATAATAACAAAATAAATATTTCTAATTGATGATGCTTCAGCACTTTCCCTTTCCGGCGACGATATATAATTTTATTACTTTCCCTCGTCGGAAAGAAATCAAGTCGAAGGCAGTATTTTGGCCCTTCACCCGATAGCCATCTCGACCTTAAAGCAAAACCTGAAACCTAACAATTAGTACCGTGTAATTTCCTCCGTAAATCAAATAAACTTATTTTGCGCTCTCTATTAAAACTGGCCGTTTCGTGCCGCGAGAAATGGGAGATTTATTTACATCTCTGACCTCTCGCAGGCTATCCGCCTAGAAAGTGTCCGTGTGAACACGAAAACATCAAAGGCGAGAATGCTGAAGAATTTTAGTAGCAATGCGAAGGTTCTTCGTTAAAAAAACTGTGACGAATACGATTGTTTAGAAAATGAAAGTACCTAATTTATTTATTTTATTATATATATAAATGTGTATAGTATGTGACGTGGACAACATTACACGCAGATCAGATGAATAGACTAAACTAAATAAATGATAGTGTGGTAAAAATAGAAAGTATGTTTACGAAAGACGGAAAGGCTGATGAGGATATTGAAAGGAGGGTGAATGCAGGAAACTCCATTCATGGAGGACTGAACGCTGTTGGCGTAAATAAGAAATTGTCGAAAGAAGTGAAGCTAGCAGTCCACAGTGGAGTGCTCATACCAATCCTGATGTATGGCAGTGCGGCATGGAACTGGCAGAGGAAGGATGAAAGTATACTAAATGCTGTGAAAATGAGATCCCTGAGACGTATGTGTGGTAAAACCATGTATAACCGTGTTAAAAATGTGGATATCCGGTAAGGATGCAAGGCTGATGTAAGCGTAATTAATAGGACTAAGAAAGGGATGCTTACATGGTTGTGATGACATAAGTGTGAAAATAATATGTTACACGATTGTGAATGGAAGAAGAAGTCGAGGCCGTCCGAGGAAGACATGGCACGATCAAGTAAATCAAATACTTGAATCGGGTCATGCGAAGAGTCAGAATAACAGAAGAGTATGTATGAGACGGTGTATCAATGTGAATGACGCAAGGAGTGTGTGCCAACACAGAGTTGTGTGGCGGTTCGTCCTCTCTACCTACCCCTGTGGGGAAACGGCGTGATGGTTAGTAAGTTCGTTTGAACGTTTATTTCCCTTCAGTAATATTCATACCAAATAACTTTTTTTTATATACTCGTACATATCGGATATTTTGAAATTTATTCAAATTATTAAATTTATTTGATATTTTCGAACCCTGCATAGTATGCGTAATGTCTACAATCACCGTTCATTAAGATATGAAAGCATGTCGACACGATTAGCAACACAATTACCCAAAATAGCTCCATTCAAATAACTATAGCAACTTTGCGTGTTTATGACATCTGCCTTTTGAAGTTCATGGTTATTACTCTATTACTCAATCGTTATAATTCTATGTTGACGTCTCGTTGTTTTCGAATAAGTCACACTTATCTAATCTATCCGATAGCTTCTGAAAAATAAATCCCCATACTTATTGTTAAATTCTCGCTATTATGTTATGTACTGTTAATTTATTTTACTCCTTTGTACAACTTAAAATGTATGTATGGTGAAAGACCACCATTCAGAATCGAAACGTCGCTTAAAAATGGTATTAGCCGTGTTCGGTGACCAGATATGAATAGCCAGGTACTTACCAACCTTCCACTTCCCCATCACCTTCCCCTCCCCACTACCTTCAACCTCACAACATACCCCAATTTATTGGGGATGCCATAGTCTCACTGGCTCAAGACGGTTGGGAGCGCAGTTGGGACTCTTGTGCGGTATTTACTATTTTAAAAAATCTACATGCAAAAAAGCCTTCCTATATTGGGATGATATTGTAATGACATTCACCACTTAGAGGAACAACTTATTCAGCTAGCGCTTGGATGGATCGAGTTTGAATCCCACAGCGGGATCCGTACCCTTTTTAGCCCCATCAATCTTAACGCTGCCAAGATGGACTCCCTCCCGATTATGACGTTTTACAGAAATGAGACCTAATATCCTCAATTCATATTTTTTACATGTATTATTTCAAATTCACTTTTATTTATTTTTTCTTACGATTTATGTTTATTTTTCTTTATTATTATTGTGTTTTATTTTTTATATGAATACCACACAAGAGTCTCTAACTGCTCTCAACCGTCTAGAGCCAGTGAGACTATGGCATCCCCAAATAGGGTATGTTGTGAGGCTGAAGGTATTGGGGAGGGGAAGGAGATTGGGAAGAGGAAGGTTGGGAATTACCTGGCTATTCAGATCTGGTCACCAAACACGGCTAAAGCCATTTCAAGCAACGTTTCAACTCTGAAATGTGCCGCAAATATACGTTTTATTATTTTTATATGAATTAAATGTGTTATGACACATATTAATTAAATTAAAGTTATTGGCGCACGCCGGGTTTGAACCCGTGACCTTTGGATTCGTAGTCGAGCGTCTTACCACTCGACTATGGAGGCCTTTGTGTATTACAACTTTTATTTTATTATTATTATAACTATGTATTATTATCAATTATGGAAGGTATTGCATTGCACGACTCCTGCATACCTTCTGTAATTACAATTTATTATTATTAAAAAAAAAAACTGGCAACCGATTCGAGACGTCATTTGAAAACTCCCCATCGCTTAGATAAGACATTACGCGTGCATCAGAGCAGATCGCAATGCATTATTTTTCCGCCAGTCCAAACATCGATGATCTATCATTAAAATAGTTGCAAGACGAAAGAGATTATCAATTCGCACGAAATTGAGAAATTCGCGCAGACTATTCCCGCAATCTGTGAGGCCGCGTATGTTGTGTAACTCGATCGATAATTTCTCGACGGAATTCGGCTAGATTATATTCAAACCCACATACTATCTGGTTCGTGGGTTCGAAATATGCTTGGAAACGAAACCACCATGATGATAATGTGGTTTACGCAGCGAAATATCGGTTAATAATGATAATATTCGGATAATTTGTAAAGCGCCGAAATCACCTCAAGGCTCTGTACAAATCTTAATTCCTAGGCTCCACCTTATCACTAACTACATATCTATGGTATATTAATATGTATTTATTTTATGTACAGATATGTATACCATACACAATCATATGTACCTGAATCACCTTTAGATATACAAATTTTAACCAAATCCTGTACTGTACGACAAATTCAGAAAGTCCATTTTTTAATTTCGCTCACATGCTCTAAATCAAAAAAAAAAAATTAAGTTAACAAGTGTGTCTATCTGATAAGACCTGCCAGGTAAGTATGTTCCTGTATATTTTCTTATTTAAACTAGATATTGATATGTAATAATAGAAAATAAGATCTGTTCAGCGCCCTTGAGGTGATTTTCACAAAAACGGCGCTAAACAAATCATCCAAATATTATTATTATCATTACCTGGCAGGTTACTTCAGACAAAACAATTATTTTAGCTATTTCTAGTTTTGAGAAAGATACAGTTTTACAAACAGAGGACATGATATTGGAAAAATTGTATTTGAATATTTTTATTTATTTAAATATCACAAGGGTAGGCAGAAGGATATACTGCCACACAACTTTGTCTTGGCACATACTCCTTGATTGATATTCATACCATATCAATAAGCTCTCTTTCGGAACAATATCGTCACTGAGCGGATCCGGACGTTGGTGTGAATCTAACATAAACCCTCAAGTATGTACTATTTTAAATAACAATTTCATTTATTTCTTCCACAGGTTCTACGACGAGTGCAAAAGGCGATACAATATCAAATTGTGGAAGACATTTACAGACTGCTTTAACTGCTTACCAGTTGCCGCCATTGGTGAGTTTTTACTATATCTCTGTTATATTAATTATCTTCCATTTGTGATTTTTCTATAGCTCAAAACTTGCTTTTGGTTAGTTTTCTCCCACCCCGTTTCACAGTGACTATCTCGCATTCAAGGCCGATGTAAAATATTAATGAAATGTTACATTGATTCTGGCATCGTATCACATCGCATCTTGGAGGAAGAATATACCATATATATATATATGGAGAGAGAGCTAAATATTTTTACCCGACCAATACAAATTGTTTTTACTTCGTATACCGTGCGAGAAAGAGACGAGAAAAGTCGTCACATAATATTGCAGCACTTCTAAGTGTGTGAGAATGTTCTCCGTCCGCGCTAACTTCACATCATGATAGTCGTATAACTAACTCCGACGGATTTTGAAGTTATTTTCCTATATTAGTGTTGATTAAAAAACTTGCAGTGTTATGCAAATAAATCAAACTTGATGATGTGCTATGCGTGAATGTTAAAATAAGACCAAACAAAGATTATAAAACATCACTTTTTTAACAGTTTTAAATGTTTGACTGAACTTTAAAATGTTTACATTTTTAATCCATCATTATTTATGCAAACCTTTTTTATTGGTGTTTGTGTGAAATTTTGACTTTATTAATCATTTTAATGGTGTATTGATATTGTTTTGATTAATGTGTTCAAATATGATTATTAAAAATGACCGAATTTCATGTGGGCGGTAGTAGGCTATCCAACTTCCTTTAACATATCTTTGTCTCTTTCTATCGAGTCAGTATAAAGTCAAGAATACTGACTGCACGGTTTCGCAAAGGTACCTCTCCATATGCCCACTTTTTTTTATATCCCCCAGGAATACCACAGTTGATTTAGCTTATAGGTTTCGTACCCGGCCCCACCTGTCTTTTGTTCTAAGTTATATCGTATCCTTCCACAATTGATCGACCATGTATATTGAATTGTCTTTATCTGCCCGCACATGTAGGTGTTTTGGGTGCTATATTCGTGACATAATGACGTGAAAATTCGGTATTCCTGTTTTGTTATTAACTATAAATTTTGTTTAATTTGTATTTTCAGCACAGTTGTGTCTGGTGTGCGCTTTGGTTCCTTCAACCTTCCGATAGCCGATGACGTTGCCGATCTAAGGGTTGATTGTCGCAAGGGTGCTATATTCGTGATACAATGCCGTGAAAATTCGGTATTCCTGTTGTGTTTTTAACTATAATTTTTGTTTAATTTGTATTGTCAGTACAGTTGTGTCTGGTGTGCACTTTGGTTCCTTCAACCTCCCGATAGCCGATGACATTGCCGATCTAAGAGTTGATTGTCGCCGGTTGGAATCTTTAGGAATACACAGTTCTGATAAGAAAGCTGGAGCCATTCCATTAATTAAATGAAGATTTTGAGGTGCTCTGAAAGATACGTCGGTGATAAGTCTCGCCGCAGCGTTTATTTTTATAGTGAATACAGCACAAAAGTCCCAACTGCTCTCAACCGTCTGGAGACAGTAGGACTATGGCACCCCTAATTGGGATGAGAATTAAGCTAGTAGGGAGGGGGAGAAGACGAGAAAGAGGAAGGTTGGGAAGTACCTGGCTATTCAGATCTTGTCACCAAACGTGGCTAAAGCCATTTCAAGCAACTTTTCGATTCTGAATGGTGGTCTTTCACCGGGGCGATACTTGGAGTATCTACCACTCTGGAACGTGCCGCAAATATACTTTTTATTATTTTTATATGAATTAACATATTCATTAAATAAAAGTTATTTGCGCATGCCGGGTTTGAACCCGCGACCTTTGGATTTGTAGTCGAGCGTCTTTCACCAGGGCGATACTTAGATCATCCATCACTCTGGAAACTAATTGTAATTTGTTGATTTCGTATTTGGGTACACTTGCATAAATTCCGTTGTAGACGTGAAATGCCGTATGAGTTTACCAGTAATTTAGTTGCCTCTGTTAGCAGGTTTCGCACTGAACTAACTAACCATCACGCCGTTTCCCCCCAGGGGTAGGCAGAGAGGACGGACCGCCATATAACTCTGTCTTGGCACACACTCCTTGCTTCAAATACATTCATACATCGTCTCATACATAGTCTTCTGTTACTATGACTCTTCACATGACCCGATTCAAGTATTTGATTTACTTGATCGTGCCATGTCTTTCTCGGGCGTCCTCGACTTCTTCTTCCATTCACTTTCGCATCATATATTAGGGTTGGTATAAGCACTCCATTGTGGACTGCTAGCTTCTTAACTGATTTGTCTTAATTGAAATAACCCTGTGTATAATGAAAAATGATGTTCACGAGACGAGCAGTTTATTGGTATATATTTGATTAATATCACTCTAAGCTCATCTCCGTTACCGTGTTGCAATGAACGATCGATTTGGCAATCGTCACTTTTAGATCGATCGCCAAGAACTAACAACGGCGAGTATGAAGTAATATCAGGTACTCTGCAGATCGATCTATTTCATTCACAAGGCGATCAGCCATCACAATTGCGAAACATTCCTCGCATGGCAACGGCCAATTAGCGACAGCTACAAAACAGCTGGCGACTCGAATGGACCCGTTTCAATACGAATACAAGCAAACATAATTTATATTTTTTTCATTAACTAACACTTGTGCATACACTTTTTTACATTTGCCAACGCGGATGTTAAGATTTTTTTTTGTATTTCGGCCTGATACTGAAACTACAAAACGGATAGGATGTTCACCTCAAAATCCTGTTTACTTAAATTATGTAGTACCTACGTAAATGGTTCAGAATAGCGTTGGGAAAAACTTCAATGTTTTGTGAATGTTTCACGAACTGCTAGTTCTTTAAAATGAACCCTTCGCAGTGAACACTTCAATTGAAGTCGAACTCGCAAAAAAGAGATTTGAATTTGATTTGGCAAGGAACCGGTTATTTGTCCAGGGGGGGGAAGGGGTTGCTAGCAAAATTCTGAAAACGAGAAGAACATGGAACCGGTTACTTTCGCCAAAATGATTTTTCATGGGGAGGGGGGTTGCTAGCAATTTCAAAAAACCAAAAGAACTGGAACCGTTTCCTCGCCAAAAAAACACGAAAAGAGGATTTCGATAATTTTATTTGCGAAAATTTTGAACCGGTTCCTCGGTTTCGCCTTCGTAGAACTTTTCTGGCACCATGAACCGGTTAAAAAAAAAACTGGATAAATAACCGGTTCCTCACCGGTCACCGGCAACTGGAACCGCAGGAAAACCCAATTCTGATATCGACCATCTCTAATATGAAACAGAAAAAAGCCCGAATTAAAAAAAAAAATACTTTTTAAGAATTGTATTCATAGGAAACCTTAGATATTTTTCTAACTACCCATATTGGTATTGATAGATAAATAATTTGCAGTTTTGCTTGCACTAGAAAGCCAAAAAGTCTGTATTTTTGGGTGCTGATCCTTAAGACCGATTCATTGATTTTAATTTTTTTAATGTTACCTGTTGCAAAATACGTTCTGTACTGGTCATGATTACCAACAAAGTTGGCATTTTGATAAATCTCCTGTCAACTTTCTCGACAGACTAAAAAAGACGAATGTAATTGAATGAAATAGGAGGTCAAGTAATCCTAAACTGTATGTCGCCGGATTTGTGGTCAATTGAACATTTTCCGTTCATTTGATAACAACATCAAATAAGTAGCCACAACTTAAACATCAATAAAATATATTTTCATAGAAAGCAATCACTTTGTGGTTTGACATATTTAAATAAATGATAAAATAACTTTGTATCAGACAACGGATATTATTTTATTTTTTATGACCGGCCGGTTTCGCTTAAGCATCATCGTCTCTTTCAATTCTTATTATCTGTCTCTTTCTGTCTGTTCTTTTGTTATGATTTAAATGTTATTCTATTTTTTCTCATTGTTTTTATTTTAAATTTTGTTCTCCCTGTCAATTCTGTACCCTGACAATGCTTAGGTTAAGCGAAATCGGTCGGTCATAATTTTTAAAACCGCACAAGAGTCCCAACTGCTCACAACCGTCTAGAGCCAGTGAGACTCGCATCCGCGATTGGGGTACGTTGTGAGGCTGAATGTAGTGGGGAGGGGAAGGAGATGGGAAAGAGGAAGATCGCGAAGTACCTGGCTATTCAGATCTGGTCACCAAACACGGCTAAAGCCATTTCAAGCAACGTTTCGATTCTGAATGGTGGTCTTTCACCAGGGCGATACAAAGAGTATCTACCACTCTGGAACGTTCCGCATATATACTTATAAATTAAATGTGTTATGACACATATTAATATAATTGACTTTGTTTTTTCATGTTCTACCGATACAGCTCAAGCAGTCAAAAACATTACCGTTTTTAGTTTATCGTTATTACATCCCGTACCACAACTAGACGTATTGATTGAGGTCTATGTGTGTACAAAGTGTCGACAGAACGTCTGCGAATAATAATTCCCGGTAGCATTATGTAATATTGGCTTTCCTCGCTCGTGGAAAATCATATCACGGACGATCAAACAGCTGTGAAGTTATTTTCGTAATCTGTGTAAATATGATATAAATAACTGGTTATAATAGGGAACTGAACCCTCAACTTCCCGCATTTTCTCCCAACGTGCATTAACTATAAATTATTTCCTTTGTGAGTACGTACGCACTTGTGTACGAGTGTGAACTTTTCAATATTTGAACTGTGGATGAAAATGATCAATTTTTTTTTTTCACTTTTTAAATACATGCAGACAAGCGGTTAAGTAGACAGATCGACACGTTCCTGAGTGGTAGATACTCTAAGTATCGCCCTGGTGAAGGACCACCATTCAAAATCGAAACGTTGTTTAAAAATGGCATAAGCCGTGTTTAGTGGCCAGATCTGAATAGACAGGTACGTCCCAACCTTCTCTTCCATCTCCTTCCTCTCTCCACACCTACAGCCTCACAATATACCCAAATTGGGGATGCCATAGTCTCACTGGCTCTAGACGGTTGGGAGCAGTTGGGACTCTTGTGAGGTATTCACTATAAAAAAAGTCCATCTACCTACTTAACTTAACCGTCTTACTTATTAGATTTTTACGCGCCTACGTAGCGTTGGTTTAGTTACACCGGACGTAGGCTATTAAATCAGACAGATAAGCCGTGGTTTTAAGGCGAGTTTATCGCTATTCCGACCTTATAACACGCGTAACATTTACACCTCGTTTATAAGTAAGGGGGAATATGTTTTACAAAAACAATTGAGTGACATTTAACTGTCAGATCAATAGTTTTTGTCATGGTTCCAGAATACGTTGCAAGCCAAGTTACATTTAGTGATTTTTCACGGGGTGTTAACAACTAATAATAATATTGGCTACTGAAAAGACCGAAAATTGGTTAAAATCTTAGGTTTTACCAGTAAATCCCAGCATTTACCAAAATGGTTGTGTAAATGTCCTATTTTTGTGACTACCGCACAAGAGTCACACCTTTCCGGAACCAGTAGAACTATGGCATCCCAAATTGTGTCTGTGGAAATAATGCAAGGCTGATGTAAGCGTAATGAATAGAATCAATAAAGGGACGCTTAGATGGTTAGGGCATGTAGAGCGAATGAACAAAGAAAGGAGTGTGAAAAACGAAAGTGAATGGAAAAAAAGTCGGGGACGACCGAGGAAGACTTGGGTTTAGGTAAACCAAGAATAGAAGAATACAAGAATATTTAATTGGCTGAAGGAAATCAGCGTTGCACATTTTTACCACTATTACGAATGTTTATTCTAGACTGAATGCTGTAGAAATCAGATCCCTGAGGCGTATGTGCGGTAAAACTATGTATGACCGTGTTAAAAATGTGGATATCCGGAAAGAATGCAAGGCTGATGTAAGCGTAATGAATAGAATTAAGAAATTGACGCTTAGATAGTTCGAGCATGTAGAACGAGTGAACGAAGAAAAGATGTGAAAAATATATATGACGCGAAAGTGAATGGAAGAAGTCGGGGATGCCAGAGGAAGACATTGCACGCTAAGTGAATCAAATACCTGAGTCTGGCCATGTGAAGAGGAAGAATAACAGAAGAGTATGTATGAGACAATGTACAAATGTGAATGAAGCAAGGAGGGTGTGCCAAGACAGAGTTGTATGGCGGTCCGTCCTCTCGGCCTACCCCTGCGAGGAAACGACGTGATGGTTGGTTAGTTAGTTAATTTTGTAAAGCGGGAGAGTAAGGAGATGAGATAGAGCAAGATTTGGAATATTGTGAGTACCTACCACTCTGGAATACGATTTAAACATACTGTATATTATTTTAATTTGAAACAAACCGATTACATATAATAATGTGCTTACCGAAATGCTTAGGTTAGGTTGGTTAAACAACTCGTAAACGCTTCCATTTCGGTAAATGTCTGCCAAGATTTACCGAATTTCAGGCTATTACGGTTGCATATAGGACACGCTACGTGATAGACATATGTGAAGCAGTCAGGTGTCTAGGTACCGGTGAATACAGATAGAACACCGTGTATACGATCTGTGATTCCTTTGAAAGCGGCAAAGCTTTTATCTGTCTCCACTTCCCTCTACGCTTTAAGTATCTACATTCGGTTTCAAAGTTCCATTCACAGAGGGAGCCGTGTTCATGTTTCTTTCGTTCATTCATCAGGATGGCTAAAATATTACGTGAAGCTTAAAATAGTCCTTTTGTGAATCAGGCTCGATAGGTTTTAACACTCCCGTTCCGAATGTGGGTTCTAATGTTACCCCCAGCGGGGTTTTTGTGCGATATCTTAGATAAAGATTACCTAAATATCAACCCCGTAAAGGCTAAAGGGCTGAAGCGCCATTTTGGGAAGTCTGCACCGGAGCACTTTGAAGTTTTTTTGTTTGTTTTACAGTGAAATTCATAAGTCTTCAGTATCTGGTTGGATTTTGTAAAAAAAAATAACTCGGGTAACTCAATGCTCTCACTGAGTTATCCGAAGCGACAAAAAGCTAAAACCCAACCGAGTCCCAACTGTTCCCAACCGTCTAGATCCAATGGGATTATGGCATCCCCAATTTGAGTACGTTGTGAGGTTGAAGATGTGGGGGAGAAGGCGGTGGGGAAAGGAAGGAGGTGGGGAATAGGAAGGTTGGGTTGAAGGTTGATCTGGTCACCAAACACGGCTAAAGTCACTTCAAGTAACGTTTAAATTCTGAATGGTGGTCTTTCACCAGGGCGATACAAAGAGTATCTACCACTTTGGAACGGTCTGCAAATATACTATATATTATTTTATATTAATTAAATGTGAAATACCACATATTAATTGAATAAATTTGGGTTATCTCAGTAGAACTTATATTGTTGCTATTGCGTATATTTTCACTAAAAAAGTTTCATATTTTGATTTCAACGTCCCCTTATCCATAAATATCCACAGTTCCTTAACCCTTATGTAACTGAAGAAAACTACACATTTTTTAAATTGATTTAAAGGTTTCTTTTACAGTATATCATTTGCTGAAGTTTGCTGGACCACTTTTATGACGTAATATATTTCGACTCAGTTCAATACTTGGGGAAGTGGATAGGAATGTCACCCAGTACTATCTTTTCTTGGGGTTTTTAATTAAATAGGTGATTAAAAATAGTATTAAGGATACAAGTGATGTACTTTAAACACAACAGAACATCATATTTACCATATATATTTTTTTTTTATACCATAACTGATTATTTAACGCTTTAGAGATCGAAGCCAAAGCGTGTTGAAGTCAGTTACATAAAAAGTTTTTTTTTAAGTGTGTGTTGTTTTATTTCATTGTTATTAAAATACAGTTCTCAATAAAGGACTGAATTTAAAGGAGTGTTAAAAAATTGATGCAAGATATCCAGTAATTCGTAGTATTCCCCGATTTGGGACATTCTCGAGCACGAGTATGGATGCTAATTACTGTTTCTTCAAAACAGATTGTAATATTATTTTCTACAGCACCCGGTCGGACTGCACGAATAAAACACGCTGTAAGTGCACTTTCAATATACTAGAAGAATCGTCGTAAACACTTGCTGTCCCTTTCCACTAGTGACAATAAGTAGGCGCATACAAGAAAAAGGTCTATTTATTTATGACGCATCGTACATACATCGCCACTGGAGCGTATACCGATACACAATACACCCAACGCTAAGCGTGTATTGTTTGTTTCAACTCTGGTTGCGTTACCTATATATACCCGGGTACCTTTTCAGTCACACAGTCTTCGAACTTGGCACTTGATTATTAGTCTGTATTGATTCATTAAAGTTCTATAAATTAAATGTTAAAACCATATTTCAAAAAAAATATGTCCATCTGATTTCCATCTACGGGGACAAGAGGATTGACGGCAAGGGCAGAAGGAAGGTCAAACATAATAACGGAGAGGGGTGAGCGAGGCCCGCTGACGCACGCCGCAAGAGAGAATTGCGTTCAAAGATAATTATTGTAAACAGTTTAATGTCCCGTACCTGCTTCTGCCCAGGGGGAACGTTTTGTTTCTACAAACTAAGTACCCAACAGTCTAATACAGAATATTATGTAAGCTAGCGCCGGATTAGGTATATTCCCAGCCGAAACATTTTCGTAATAGAAAACGGTTTGGAATTAGCACTGGAAAACGAATTCGGATGTCGAAAAAAAAATAGAAAATTTTCTATTAAAAATCTGTTTGAAAATATTTGATTATAAAATGTAACAAATATTTTTTACTAATAAGCCCTGGTTCTTTGTACCTACGTCACGTGATTCTCGGCCCGTCAGCTTTTAGATAATTTTTATATTATTTTTATAGTGAATACCGCACAAGAGTCTCAACTGCTTCCCAACCGTCTAAAGCCAGTGAGACTATGACATCCCCTATTTGGGGTATGTTGTGAGGCTGAAGGTAGTGGAGGAGAGGAAGGAAATAGGAAGAGGAAGGTTGGGAAGCACCTGGCTATTCAGATCTGGTCACCAAACACGGCTAAAGCCATTTCAAGCAACGTTTCGATTCTGAATGATGTACTTTCACCAGGGCGATACTTAGAATATCTACCACTCTGGAACGTGCCGCAAATATACTATAAATTATTTTATATGAACTAAATGTGTTGTGATACATTAATTAAAAGTTATTTGCGCACGTTGAGTTTGAACCCGCGACTTCTAGATTCATAGTCGAGCGTCTCGCCACTCGACCACGGAGGCCGTCAAATTTAACGGCATGATCGTTATGGTTGACGGCATAATCAACGGCCGATCAAACAATACAAATTAAATCGAGAATCGGTTGCTAAAAATGTCGAATTATTATAAATGGCGCTGATTTGTGACCAATTCAAGTGTAATGTGTAAATGAATTATTATCTCGAATACATAATATTCAATTTTCGAAATGTACGCATTGCTACATTGTAACTTATTTACAAAAACGTTTGAGGCAGTCGATGTCTTCCTGAAACGTAGTAAATCGTATAGCACAATCTCTATCATGGAGTTATTTTCTCGTGGTTAATATTTTTTTTTGAAGGGTTAAAGGGCGAATAAAAGTTAAGTGAAAGGTAGGAGATATAAGGAAGGAGATTATTTTATTTTTATGGCTTGAATAGGGTTCGCTCACGCTCTTTTGATAATGGAAGTATCGAGTTGAGTTTAATAATAGATACTTTAGAAAGATGATAAGATAATACACATCTAGTGTCCGTTCAGGCGGCACAAGTCAATACGTTGCTATAGAAACGGATACTTATTAAAATATATATTTTTTAAATTAACACAGGAGGCTCATATATTTCCCCCAGGGAAATATATTCCCTAAGAGTCTATGTCATATTTCTGGATGCTGGTATTAGTGAACCTAGTTGACTCATTTCTCATTAAAAATGACGAGAAGACACAAAATCCTACAAGTAATTGCACAGCTGATTTTTTGAACGAAAGAAATTGTCGTAAATATAAGCAAACGACCCGTTCTCAGTTGGAAATGTTGGGCACGCGTTCGGCGTGTCTCACTTTCGTTTTGAATGAATTCTAGTCCTTCTAAGATTCCAGAGTAGTAGATACTAGCGTTGTGACCGCTTTGAAAGAACTACTTCAAAGAACTACTTCTTTTGGCAACAGTTCCTACTTCATTCATTGTTCATTGAACAAATACTTAAATTGAAGTCGGTAGTTCATTTTAGCGTTCATTCATTTCAATAACTTCATTTCATTGAACAAATACTTCAATTGAAGTTGGTAGTTCATTTTAGCCTTCATTCATTTCATTGAACAAATACTTCAATTGAAGTTGGTAGTTCATTTTAGCCTTCAATCATTTCATTGAAAAAATACTTCTACTGAAGTCGGTAGTTCATTTTAGCGTTCATTAATTTCATTGAAAGAACTACTTCAGTTTGCAGCAGTACAGTTGCGAAGGTGAACTTTATTTTGGCGATTTTCGTTTTCAAATCTCTACCGACTATTACGTGCTTTTTCGGCGAGGAACCGGTTCTAAAAAGAACTGAACAAATAACCGGATATATTCAAATCTCTTTTTTGCGAGTTCGACTTCAATTGAAGTGTTCACTTCGAAGGGTTCATTTTAAAGAACTAACAATTCATGAAGCATTCACAAAACATTGAAGTTTTTCCCAACGCTATTTGTTAGTCTTATAAGCATAATTAATTTAGTACGAAGCACACGCACTTGAGGTGAAATATCACAAAACTGCGCTATACAAGTTCACTGTTATTATTATTATCGTGCCGTGTCTTCCTCGGGCGTCCCCGACTTCTTCTTCCATTCACTTTCGCGTCATATATTCTTTTCACACTCCTTTCCTCGTTCATTCGCTCTACATGCCCAAACCATCTAAGCGTCCCTTTCTTGATCCAATTAATTGCGCTTACATCAGCCTTGCATTCTTTCCGGGTATCCCCATTTTTAACACGGTCATACATGATCTTACCGCACATACGCCTTAGGGATTTCATTTCTGCAGCATTCAGTCTACTCTCATCCTTCCTCTAGTAGAGAAATTTGCAATCCATTAATACATAATTCCCATAAATAGACAGTAAAGCTTCCTGCCAAAAGCCAATATCCGACATGCCCTCACTAATTTTAATATACAGTGAACTAAGCTAGAAACTAGAACACAGTATATACCTAGATGAATGCAGTATATACGTAGTTAAATTCAGTTTTGTAGTTAAATAGGTCTATCGTGTATTTTCAGAGGATTCGGAGAGGTTCCCAAAAACGACCATCCGGAGTTTATAAATAGTGACGTTACATTTCAGCAGCGGGTCGAACCAATTTTATTGATTCGTTGGAAGTCGAACCGTGTTGCAGGGCGCCACTACCTAAGAGATAACGTAAACTCTGCGACATGCTGTTTATTTATTACAGCAGGAATTCTGAATTATGAAAGGATCGATCAATAATCAGTTGAGTCTTTCTACTCTGCTTGCGAGGAAAACTTTTGGAAAAGTGCAATGTCAATGTTTTGATTTGTGGACGCAAAGAAATAAGGCAATTCGAAGGCATGACTTGGCAAAGGGAAACTCCTGAACTATTTCCCTTTAACCTTTCTGTACCTGAAAGTAAAAATTCGAATGGGGGTGACGGAGATGCCCCATTTGATCTCGCTTATTAAAAGCGTTTTCATGACATAATCTTAGGTAATGTGTAGCGTTGTGACCGCTCTGAAAGAACTATTTCAAAGAACTCCTTCTTTTGGCGGCAGTTCCTACTTCATTCATTGTTCATTGAACACATACTTCAATTGAAGTTGGTAGTTCATTTTGGCGTTCTGACTGCTCCGTGTGAACTATTTCATTTTGCGGCAGTTCAAACTTCATTCATTTCATTCAACAAATACTTCAACGGAAGTAAGATTACAAAGAACTACTTCAATGTGCAGCAGTTCAGTTGTGATGTTGAACTAACTTCAAAGTCTATAAAGAAGTAGTTCGATTGAAGTTCGACTTCAAAGTACGTGTTTTTCGGCGAGGAACCAGTTCCAGTTCTTTTCGTTTTTAAATCTCTACCGACTAGTACTTTCGTTTTAGCGAGGAATATCAAGGAACCGGTTCCAAAAATAACTGAACAAATAACAGTATAAATTTTTTTTTTTTTGCGAGTTCGACTTCAATTGAAGTTTTCACTGCGAAGGGTTCATTTTAAAGAACTAGCAATTCGTGAAGCATTCACAAAACATTGAAGTTTTTTCCAACGCTACTAACTAACAGGGAGAAAGTAATATATTTACCGTCTTACTTATTAGATTTTTACGCGCCGACTTAGCGTTGGTTTAGTTACACCGGACGTAGGCCATTAAATAAGACAGATAAGCCGTGGTTATAAAGCAAGTTTATCGTTATTCCGACCTTATAACACGGGTAACATTTACACCTCGTTTATGTAATCATGAGAGAAAAAAGTTCAGATATGGGTATAACAGTGCATGTGTACATCAACAGATTAAAAAAAAAACTTTAAAAAATCATAAGCTAATGGTATAAAAATCCAGATGAAACGTATGAATTCATATTAACATATTTATAAAAGAAAGAGAAAGAAAAGTAAATTAGATTGAGGACAGTTAAGTCCTCCAACATTGCACCAGCAACATCTTCCGCTTATTATGATGCTGTATATTTATATAAACTAAGAATTAATATTAAGTAGAAATTAAGATTTGTACAGCGCCCTTGAGGTGATTTTTCACAAAAACGGCGCTATACAAATTATCCAAATATTATTATTATTATTATTAGTAGGAGTTTTTATAAAAAATATTTTTAGGTTATTCGTAACCCGGGAATGTTTGTCTTTCTTTTTTAAAAATAATAAAGTGAATGGAATACTCGAGGTTGGGCCATGTGAAGAGTCAGACAAACAGAAGAGTATGTATGAGACGATGTATGAATGTGAATGAAGCGAGGAGTGTGTGGCAGAGCAAGGCAAAGTTGTACGGCGGTCCGTCTTTTCTGCCCACCCTGCGGAAAACAGCGTAATGGTTAGTTATTTTTTTAGCAAATTGCTCCGGTGATCCCGCTGTAGGCGTATATATTCGAGATTGAGTTCAAACTGCAATGTCGTAGGCTACAAAGATAACTATTGTTTATTTGATGTCGTCGTGGGAGGAATGGAGAGACGGATCCGGGGATAGAAGAGGAAAACCTTAGAGTATACAAGAGGTAGCCCAAGCCAAGGCAGTGAAGTCAGTTTTGGACTTGTTTTTGATGATTTTAACATGACTCGGCGCAAATGGGCGTGGCTAAGACTAAGGCCACGGTATTTATACATCCATTCATATCGACATAATGTTTTTGTGTATTCGTATAGCCACTTTTTCACAGTATTTTTATCAACAAAAATATAGCATCTAACCTAAAAAACCGTTTAGTTGTGTCAAGTTTAGTGGCAAAATAAAAAATGTGGGCGGAGTCCCGCCGTTAACCAGCGAAAATAACCAGCTTAAGATCATTACGACAGTATATAGAAGCGCTCCAAGAAATTTGTTTTCTCTTTCTCTCTCATGGTGTACGATGTAAAAACTCGGAAAAAGTGATTTATTACAATTTCGGATGGGTTGGGTAAAACAAATTAGCTATCCCTCCATATATTGTTCCTTCAAGAGGAAAACCGAACCTTCAAAACTAAATCAATGTAGCAAACTTGAATTCATACTAGATTTTACAATTTAGATTTACATTCGAAATCGAGTCAATTCGAGGCATTGGCTGTAAACTCGTAATTGATGACGTAAGTCAGGATTATTTCTGGAAGCGGCTCCAGCGGCGTTGTGTCATGGAGATGTATCCAAATGGCTCGCGTCACGTTCATCCGAAATGGACGTTCGTCACTCCCCACAGACATCGCATGTCTAAGCATTCTATATTGTTGGACGCTATTTGATAAATATATTGCGATCCAAAAGAATTACACCACACACCAATGGGGAGATGTTTAGACTTTGCGAATGTTGTGCGGCGAAAACCCGTGTATTCAGATCTAGTCACGCAACATGTTCAAAGCTGTTGGGGAAAAACTTCAATGTTTTGTGAATGCTTCACGAACTGCTAGTTCTTTAAAATGAACCCTTCGCAGTAAACACTTCAATCAAAGTCGAACTCGCCAAAGAGAGATTTGAAATTAGAGATGAGGTCGATATCAGAATTGGGTGTTTCGCGGTTCCAGTTACCGGTGACCAGCGAGGAACCGGTTATTTATCCAGTTCTTTTTGGAACCAAATCGACAAAAGTTCCTAAAAAAAAACTTGAACCTTAAGGCAGTCACACGTAAAATGTTTTAATATCCCAGCCTATAAAACCGCTTACGGACAAAACAAGTTTTAAGCACAACGCCACTAAGCAATTCAATTCTCTGCCCAGCACCATCAGAAACATACAAACCAAAAGCTCCTTTAAAAGCAATATCATTACTCACCTTAAAAACCAAGTTTAATTTTTCTTAATATGTAGATTATATATCTTCAAATTTGTCATTTACTTATATTATTTTTATTATGTATGTACTATATTCTCGACATCAACATGTTACTATGTAGCTAAAAAAAAACACTTTTGTAAATTGCCATCCCAACACAGGCTTATGCCTAGTGGGATGGGCAATTTAACAACTGATAAAAAATGTATATTCAAGCCAAATAATAAATAAATGAATGAATGAAGTCGACAGCGGCCGCCACTGGCTGACTGAAAACTCCAAAGATCGATTCTCGCAAATAGTTTCTCACTCGTAAAACGGAAATTGCTTTTAGGGGCTATTTCCACTCCGGCGCGCTTACGTCATCGATCCGTCCGCTTTTTAACAAAATCCGCTTTCGTATCGGAAGTGCAGCGGGGAACCAGAGTGCATTACATCACCCGCGTTTACTAAATTCAACTTTAATTTTTGTGAAAAACTTTTCTTATTATAAACACTAGGTTTACGGGAATTTTCATATACCTATTTCTACGGGCCCCCGTCGAATTGACGGATAAATACAAATACTGTTGAAATAAATGTTTTATTTAACTGAAATTAGATTCCAGGTCTCCAAACACTGACTAACTCTATAACTGAATGTAGATTTATTTACTTGCACCAATGCAAGCCGTACGGTCAACTTTGCCAGACTTCTACCCTCGAAGAGACTTTTTTTATTGCCCCATAAATCATAATGCGCCGAATATTATTTATATTATTATTTATTAACACTAGGTTTACGGGCATTTTTTAAATACGTATTTTTACGGGCACCCGTCATATTGACGAATAAACACAAATACTGTTTATAAATGTTTTATTTAACCGAAATTAGACTTCACGTCTCGACACACTGACTACAACTCTATAACTGAATATATATTTATTTACTTACACTAATGCAGCCGTATTGTCATCTTCGCCAAACTTCCACCCTCGAAGAGACCTTTTTTATTGCCCCATAAATCATAATGCACCGAATGCGTTACACAACGAACGCGTACTTGTAATTTGGGTTTGAAACAAAATACCCTTCACACCGGGGACATTCTTTCTTCAATTGCTTCACACAAATTGTTACACTATGCTTATTTTGTTTTAGAAGTAATAATTTCACAAATGGGACAAATTCAAAAGCGTTATTTCAATTTGACGGGTGTCCGTAGAGATAGGTATATAGCGACTAGATTTTAAAAAATAATAAGTTACCGAAAATAAAATAAATCAGTAAATATATTTACACTTCAATTATAAAAAGTCGTAAAAAACAAACTAAAAAATACTGTCTGTTTAGTACAATTTGCAGAGCAAATCGGAAATCCGTCAATTTGACGGGTGCCTTAAACCTAGTGTTGAACAATGTTATTTAATACATACGCATTCATTTTTCACCATAAAACGATCAATATTCTTTATTATGAACACCCCCTGCCGTAATCTTTAATTTATGTTATTTAACTGAAAAAGCAATTAAATTACGTCGAAGTGCAATATTTTATTATAAGCTAACCTCCGAGTATTTTTGCATACTTTTTCTGTCGGAAAAGTGTTGCTATCAATTTTAAACGTTTCGATTTGGTATTAGATATTCTTTTGACATTTCGATCAGGTACTAAAAATCCATTCGAAAGAATTTTAAACGCATTACTGATTCATTCCATTGAATATCGTCGCCGGAAAGGCAAAAGGGCTGAAGCGCCATTTTAGGAAGATTACACCGGAGTACTTAAAATTTTTTTTTTTTTACAATAAAATTAACAAGTCTTCAGTACTTGGTTGGATTTTGAAAAAAAAAAGTTAACTCAATGCTCTCACCTTAGGCTCTCACTGAGTTACCTGAAGCGACAAACAGCTAAAAAAAATACCAAACTTGTGTCGCTTGAGTCAAGCCTCCTCCCAAATGGTAAATATATTTTAGTTGGCTGAAGGACCACAAAAGTTTTCAGAATCAAACGAGAGTCACAGCATTCGACGCGGAGATAGAAACTGATCAAAACTGCATATTTAACTAATTTTGGACCAAAGTGTCGGTTAGGACCTTTTTATGCCTTTCCAGCGACGATGTTGTATAATTTAAATAATTTATCCCCTTGAATAATAATAATAATTGGCTGATTTATTTAGCGCCGTTTTCGTGACAGAAATATCACCTCAAGAGCTTACATTCTACGATGTATTATTTATTATACAGTTTTATTCAACTTCATACATATATATCGTTACACAACGTATATTTCGAGCAGTGTATATTTTAATTCTTAACGACGGTCATCTTACGTCCGCGGGCATATATTTTTATTCATAACGACGACATTATTGCGTCCGCGCGGCCATACATTTTTTTTATTCATAACGACGATAATGTTGCGTCCGAGCGGTCCGTGGTGACGTAAATCGCCAGATTTGGCAACATTGGGCTTATTTGCAACGGTGCCCCATGTCGCTCAGAACAAGCGACCTGCGCGGTTGGACATTTTTATAAGATTTTACAGCGGACGGTGAATTTTTGCCCCGTCCTAAAATGTCCAGACGCACTGTACAATGGCGCAAACCGGCGCGTTGTGAATCAGTACATTTCGAGTACGGACATCGCTGTAAAAAATGTCGCACGCCTGCGTCCAGAACGTGCGTGTATTTTGAATTCATTCAAAATTCTATCCCTCAATATACAGTTTGTTGCCGGAGGTGAGATGATACGTCCGAACGCTTTGTTTTATTGTTTTCCAACTTTTGTTTTGTGACGTCTGTGAAACGTGGAATAATGAAAAGAAATCAACGAAGTCAACGCATTATAAACCTAGCTTTGAAGAAAGGTAAGTTACTTTTTGTGTAGTGTATATGTTCTAGGTTGATCAATGATGATAAATTAGCTAATTTGCAATAGTAATTGGTATATTATTTGTAGATACGTGTAAGTACCTACATTTAAATATATTTTAATAGTTCATTATGATTGTAAATACAGTATTTTCCAATAAGTTTATAATTATTTCTAAACAAAAACTGAGTTCATAACTGGGAAACAACTGTATTTTAATATATTCTGTGGAACATAATATTTTCATCATTGTCTTTTATGAGCGCGATTGCTATAATAATTATTAGTATGACTCAGCTTTTAAATTGCACAAGTACTGATATATGTAGGTACTTACTTTATTTAAGGAATATTCACATTCCGATTTCCTCTATTCTTTATACGTGCGTTATTCACTATCATAGCTTTTTGTTAAGTATGAACCAGGTCAGTACGTGTATATTGTAATTGTTTTTACAGTAAAAGACGATAAAACGACCATTTTGACAAAGAAGAACACACTTCTTTCTCAATGATGTAAGTAGATATATCTTTCTACCTTTTAGGTATATTTTCATAACATTTTTTTTCTTTTGTGAAACAAGAATCTTTGTTTGAATTATTATTTATATTAAAAATGGTCCTAATAACATTAACCCTTAGTTAGTGGCTACCCAAATAATTACGTAGTTAGTGGAGCCGTTAGTTTTTTCTTTCACGCTTCTTAAACATGTCATATTGTTGTTAAAAATTCTCTTAAACTTTGTTTTTTTCTTTAAATACGAAAGACAAAACGCTTCTTTGTGATAATCATTAATATTATCAAGCAAAATTGTAAGGAAAAATATTTTTTTTAAACTAATAAAAAAAGGTTAATGTTTTTTATTTAAAAAAATTAATTATTTTTAAATGCAATTAAAAATTCTTAAAAAAAGAACAGAATCCTTCAATTTTTTCTTCTATCTCCGAAGGTTCACTGATGCTAACAATTTTTTTTTTTTATTCTCAGGCAAATGTTCGATGACAAATTTGTAATGCTCATTCTTCTTAAAATGTGGTTTTAGCAATTTCATGGCCAGTTCTTTTTGGGAACATGCGTCGCGGCTAGTTTCGCACCGGGAAGATGAGATACTCAATTGAGTGATCTGATGTGCACTTGGTTGCGGGTATTATTATAAATATTCCATTTCGTAAGTTTATCCTTGCCAATAGAAAAAAGTTTTTTGCATCGTGGATTTAAAGGTTCAGCAGTCAGTCGTATCGTCATAAAATTCCGATTTATCTGTATCAGTGTTGTGGTTCGAATGTTCACTCGGTCTGTCATTATTAGAATCGTCCAAGCTTAAATTCCTTCCAATGCTATCTACATTATATTCCTCTTCTTCCAGCCAGGAAGTATTAGTGTCCATTGCGTTTTAAAATTCGACAGGTTCACCGCTTGTCGCGATGTAGAGGGCTGGGGATTTTCATCCTTTCAAAAATGGCAAAATCATAAAATCTTCAAAAAACATGCAAAAACTAAAATTTTAATTGATAGATAAATCTATGGTTTAAAGCAAAACATTGAAAAAATGTAAGTTTGAATGTTTGATCCAAAGATAAAAAAAAATAAAAAAAACTTGATTCCAAAAAAAGTACTAACGTTGTAAGTGGCTCAGTGAGATAATCTCTCACAATGATTTAGCGCACCAAATAAACTCTAGCGCAGTCAGCTAGGTACTAAACGTTTTGCTGGTTGCTTCCTTCTAATCCTGGACGAATGTCAGGAAGGTATAGGAGAGCAGGAGGCGACATTATCATGCTTTCATTGTATGCCACGTAGCTAAAGATTAGATGCCACTAACTACGGGTTAATAACATGGCCTAGATCCTAGAGAATGTAGATAAACCGTATTTTTAACGTTATGTTATAATAAATGTGTTATTTAACTACTTATGCACAACTAATAAATAAATAATAGTTTTAAAATACCTAACTGCATACAAAATTATTTTGTGTTTTGCAGGAATACCCAATCTCAACCCCCTTTTCGGACGATGAATACTCTGATTATGTACCTAGTTCAGAAGAAAGTCAATCTTCATATGTATTCACGGAGGATGATTTTACTACGTCGATGCCATTTCAAGCTGTTGATTGCACGACAATGCCGGCCAGTGACCATGCCGACACGAATCAAAAAGAAGTGGATGAACTCCCTTACCGTGTGCCTATGAGCCACGATTTCAATATGTCGATGCCAATTCAAACTGTTGATTGTACGACTGTGCCGGCCGATGACCATGTTAAAACGAATCAAGAACAAGTTGATGAACTCCCTTATCGTGTGCCTATGAGCCACGATTTCAATATGTCGATGCCAATTCAAACTGTTGATTGTACGACTGTGCCGGCCGATGACCATGTTAAAACGAATCAAGAACAATTTGATGAACTCCCTTACCGTGTGCCTATGAGCCACGATTCCAATATGTCGATGCCACTTCAAACTGTTGATTGCGAGACAATGCCGGTCCAGTGACCATTCGTGGATTCAGGAACACCAAATTACCTACGTCAAAACCACGTCGCTACAAAGATTATTGTTTTTACTGCGAAACTCAAGTACTCAATTTTTGCTAGACATCTCATTAGACTACATTACCTTGAGGTCGAAGTACAAAAATTTTAGCACAACCAAAGAAAAGCAAAGCGAGAAAAAGTATTATTACTGAGTTAAGGAAGAAAGGGAATTATATTACTAATATGGTTAGATGTGAAAAACCGATGAGGAAAGAAAAATTATCTGAGGCAAGTGAGTATTTACCGTGTAAGAATTGTTTAGGATTTTACAAGAGAAAACAGCTATGGAAGCATAAAAAAAAATGCAATCCAGAGTCATCTGGCTCACATGTACAAATAGATGCACAAAACTTTATGTGTCAAAATAACGGAGCGGATAAAAAACTAGAAAGAGAAGTTTTTTCCCGGATGAGAGCAGATAAAATCTCTTTTTGTAGTTAAACAGGACTTTTAATTTGTACATTTGGTGCCAATTACTTAAAAATACATCGCGAGGAACATTTTGTAAACGTTGCATCAAGGAAGATGAGGGAGTTGGCGAAGCTCCTAATAGAAATACGGAAGATAAAACCCGACATAAAAACATTATTTGATGCGCTCAAACCCCAGAACTACGATATCATAGTGACAGCAACAAAAAGTGTCGCAAAGTATGATGAAACGAAAGATCGTTACGAATCACCTACCTATGCTATGAATATTAGCGCTTCGTTGAAACAATGTTGTCACTTGGCAGTGATGAAGCTCTTAAAATCAGAGCAAAGCATTCAATCCGCGGAAATGCAAGTGGATTTAAAAACACTTGTTCAGTTGATTGATGCCAATTGGCGATTGATGTTTCCAGCAACGCTGCTGATGATTTAAACATATACAAGTGGAACAAAATTACGATTGTGCCACTAGCAAGTGATCTTAAACTATTAAAGGATCATTTATGTTCAACAGCCAAACGTGCTGCATCAGTATTGATGCAGGATGAAAATCTTCACGTGACAGCATATAATGACTTGTTGGAAGCTGTATTTTGTCGCATAATACTATTGAACCGAAGACGTCCTGGAGAATTACAGAGACTTATGCTCACTACTTATCAAGAGAATGAATCTAATGGTAACAGGTACGAAGAGTTTGATCGTACTCTTAGCGCTACCGAAATGATGTTAGTGCAAAACTTCAAACGTATAGTAATTCGTGGAAAAGAGGTAGAGGAGTTCCTGTATTGTTCAGTTCAGACGTGCAAAGTGACATACAGATTTTAATTTCTGTGAGACCTAAATACATAGATGAATGTAATAACCTCTTATTCGCCAAACCGGGATGTACAACCCCATATATGGATATAAAACATTGTGTAAACATGTTGGATTATGTGGAGCAAAAGAATCCACACGCTATATCATCAACTAAATTGCGAAAACATCTCGCTACATTGACACAATTATTCAATATGACAGAAAATGATATTGAACAGCTTTCAACCTTTATGGGACATACAAGCGGGGTACACCGAAAAATTACAGACTACCAGACGATATATATCAGACAGCAAAAATATCAAAATTACTGATATTAATGGAGGACGGGAAAGCCGATGCCTATAAAGGAAAATCATTGGACGAAATCAATTTAAATATGGAAGAAGAATTAGAAGGAGAAACTATAGAAAATAGAGAAGTTATTGAATACCAAGAAATGCATACAGCCGTTGAAGATACTACAACAACTCAAGTTGCTGAACCTGAACACCAAGAAAACCAAAATGCATTACAAAACAAATCTAACCGTAGCACTATCGCTGACAAATTAAAAACAAAAAGAAATCTAGTACCCTGGACCTCAGAGCAGAAAAAAGTTGTTCTAAAAATATTTTTTAAACATATAAAAACATTGAAACCACCAAAGAAACGCGAATGCGACACATTAAAACAGCAACATCCAAAACTATTAGAAAACAAAGATTGGCTAAAAATAAAAGTTTTTATTCAAAATACTTACAGTAAAAAGTGATAAATTAAATTAATTTTTATTTCATCATCTCAAACTTAAACAACCAACTATAAACTTAAACATACTTATATTTGTTACTGTTTTATTTTTTTATTATTTTCATTGAAGATTGATTTTGTGTTTTCGCCGTGTATCAGACACTAATATATTTTTTATTATTTTCATTGAAGATTGATTTTGTGTTTTCGCCGTGTATCAGACACTAATATATTTTTTATTATTTTCATTGAAGATTGATTTTGTGTTTTCGCCGTGTATCAGACACTAATATATTTTTTATTATTTTCATTGAAGATTGATTTTGTGTTTTCTCTGTGTATCAGACACAAATACATTTGTTATTATATTAATTGAAGGTTGATTTTGTGTTTTCGCTGTGTATCAGAGACAAATATATATTTTTATTATTTTAATTGAAGGTTTATTTTGTGTTTTCGCTGTGTATCAGACACAAATGCATTTGTTATTATATTCATTGAAGGTCGATTTTGTGTTTTCGCTGTGTATCAGACACTTACATATTTGTTATTATTTTCATTGAAGTTTGATTTGGTGTTTTCCTTTTGTATCAGACACTAATACAGTACTACATTTATATTTGTTTTTTTATTGAAGGTTTATTTTTGTGTTTTTGCGTGTATCAGACACATATATTTTTTTTATTATTTTCATTGAACGTTGATTTTTGTGTTTTCGCTGTGTATCAGACACACATATGTTTTTTTTATAATTACTATAAAAAATTAAGAATGGTTACTATCTGATCAATGATTTTTATTTTGTGTCTGTTTTTATAGAAATATCAATTCTTAAATAAAAGGTTTATATAAAGACTGATTCGTTTTATTTCTAAGCACATTTGGGCAGGGTGCACGTACATTCGGATCAATGTATATGTTTATTAAAATATATTTTGAAATCTGAAGCTTAATTTAAAAGTTTTTTTTAAATTCTCATTTTCAAAGTTTAAATACACCCTTTTAAATTTAAATAAATTGATAAAAAAAGTTATTAATGTTTTATTATGTTCGATCCGATCAACCCAACTGCCGATCCAAATAAGTACGTATTATTTACGTACTTGTTATATTTTAATGAAACATGAATAAAAACAAAACTAATTAAGTACCTTTACAAGTGACGTAAGTAATAAAAAATGTAATATACGTGAATACTCCTACAAATAACGTATTTTACTCACATAGGTTACAGTACTAATATTTGGATAATTTGTATAGTGCCGTTTTTGTGATCATCTCAAGGGCGAGGTAAAGTACGTATTTGAATTGAAAATACTCTTTTGTGACTGCTCTAATGCGGTGGTTTTCGTGATTTTTTTAAATATTTGAGGTCGTCCTCTGGCAGTATATTATTATTCCGAGTACGCAATGTATGTTTTCGGCGTGGACATTTTTACAATAATTTATAATCAATAAATCAAGATTTGTATTGAATTTTAACATCATAATACGTTGAGCTCGAAATGATTTATTGATTGAGTTGGTGATTTTGTATTATATTATAAATTCTCTATTAGAAGAATGAGCTATTTATAGATGACTTTAAAATCAAAATTAGAGTGAAATAACATAAAACCCAATTTAAATTATAAACATAGGTTTGTAAAATAGGTACCTACAAGGATATATTAAGAATAATATAATAAGAAAGGATGCTAAAATAAATTATTTGGCATAGATGTGATACCTGTACCTATCAGAAGATTAGTAAGCAATATACAGCAGACGTT
The DNA here is from genome assembly GCA_022651775.1 of Drusus annulatus. Taxonomy (NCBI): domain Eukaryota; kingdom Metazoa; phylum Arthropoda; class Insecta; order Trichoptera; family Limnephilidae; genus Drusus; species Drusus annulatus. The sequence continues at coordinate 754,758 of JAGWCC010000214.1, forward strand.
AAAATTAAATTAAATAAGTGAAAAAACATACAACCCACTTCAAATTATAAACAACGGTTTACAAAATAGGTACTTACAAGGATATATTAAAATAACATAATAAGGAGGGAGGCGAAAATAAATGATTCAGCATATACCTGTACCTATCAGAAAATTGGTTAGCAATATACAGCAGACGTAACAATTAAACTAGAGTGAAAAGACGTGAAGCCTACATTAAAACGGTCTATAACATACGAGAAATATACACTCGGACACCAAACTAAATAATTCAGTATGGACCTGAAACCTTAAGTTAGCAAAATACAGCAGACGGAAAAAATCAATAAGAGTGAAAGGATGTGAAACCTACATCAAAAACGGTCTATAACATACAAGGAATATGCACTCGGACGCCAAAACAAATAATACACTATGGACGTGAAACCCTTATTAGAAGAGTTAACAATATACGGAAGACGTAAAAATGAAATAAGAGTGAAAGGACGTGAGACCTATACTAAAAGGAACATACTATATACAAAAAAAAAAATATACGCCCGGACGTGAGTATGAACGTGACGCAATAAGTGAATGAGAGTATAATAAACATCAAATCCTGCATTATTAACAATATAAAAAAAACATGATATTAGCGATGATTGTGAGCAACATATAGCGCAATATTCACAAAGACAATCTTTAAAAAATAACTAGAAGTGATGGACGCCCAAAGACGGATTTACGTACGGACGCAATAAGTGTGGGATCTATATATATATATATATATATATATATATATATATATATATATATATATATATATATATATATATAATTCTTATTTGTTTATAATTCTAAGAATATTATTATTATTTTGAATATTTTTTTTATTTTATTTACTTAACTTCATGTTTATTTACAATATTTTATATACATTGTCCTCCACGCTAGGAGTTTACCTGTGATGTGGAGGACATTTTTCGAATTACATGATAAAACAATAGATAAAACAATTAAAATTAAAAATAAAAAGAAAATATAAAAGAAGATATATAAATGAAAAGAAAATAAAATTTCATTCTCCATTTTAGTTTTAAACGAACTGGTTAGTGCACCATAGTAATCACTTTATTTATATTTTTTTGTAAACAACTGTGTTTTCCTAAATAAAAAAGAGCTCTTTAAATATATCTAGATATATATGGAGTCTGTATCTCCGCTTACACAATGATAAATACCTTGCATTATCGCCCATGCCCACATCGGTGCATACGTGCCAAATACGCTACATATCGTACATTATCACAAACCGTTTCGATGCAGACGGATGCATCTTCAATTTCATATCGCCGATACCGGTTCAGCGGCTCCGGTAACGTACCGGTTCCGATTACACCGCACGACACAATCTCCCCGTACCCGCGCGGGCATGCAGTGATGCGGTGGGCAGAGTCGGGCTTCGTTGAACCGGACGCTCGAGATGGAATAAGTAGCGCTGCGGACGGCCGGCATCATTCGGCTGATTGTTTTACGTCGTTCGACGAGAGAGGAGCTCTGCAGTCGAAGCACTCGGCGGCTTGATTTGTTGAAGCTAACATATCATGTGCACACTGCTCTATTGTGTATTTATTTCGGGTTGTTTTATGAGGTCAAGTATGAACGCCATGAATGCTGATCACGAAAACTGGAACAGTCACTTTGGTTTAAAAAATAGGGAGTTGGTAATAATTGGTAAAACTAACTAACTAACCATCACGCCGTTTCTCCGCAAGGTTAGGCAGAGAGGACAGACCGCCATACAACTCTGTCTTGGCACGCACTCCTTGCTTCATTCACATTCATACATTGATTTAGTTTTCCAGGTTCAGCTTTCCTCTATTATCCCCGGATCCGTGTCTCTATTCCTCCCACGACGACATCAAATAAACAATAGTTTTCTTTGTAGTCTACGACATTGCAGTTTGAACTAAATTTTGAATAAATACGCCTACAGCCGGATCACTGGAGCAATTTGCTAAAAAAACTAACTAACCATCACGCTGTTTCCCCGCAGGGCAGGCAGAGAGGACGGACCGCCATACAACTCTGTATCGGCACGCACTCCTTGCTTCATTCCATTCATACATACTCTTCTGTTTGTCTGACTCTTTACATGGCCCGACTAAGTATTTGATTCACTTGATCGTGCCATGTCTTCCTCGGGCGTCCCCGACTTTTTCTTCCGTTCAATTTCGCTTCATATATTCTTTTCACACTCCTTTCTTCGTTCATTCGCTGTATTTTTTACAGTAAATACCGCACAAGAGTTCCAAATGCTCCCAACCGTCTAAAGCCAGTTAGACTATGGCATCCCCAATTGGAGTATGTTGCGAGGCTGTAGGTTATAGGGAGGGGAAGGAGATGGGAAGAGGAAGGTTAGGGAAGTTTTACCTGGCTATTCAGATCTGGTCACCAAACACGGCTAGAGCCATTTCAAGCAACGTTTCGATTCTGAATGGTTGTCTTTCACCAGGGTGATAAGTAGAGTATCTACCGCTCTGGAACGTGCCGCAAATATTATTTTCTATGAATTAAATGACTTTTATAAGCTTTGCTTCTTTGGACAATTTCTTATTTCGTTCAGTTCTCCTGAATAGTTTCTTGACTTTGCCTATTCTATGTCCTGAACATTGCTCCTTATATAGATAATAATAATAAAGTAACAAATAATAATTCAGCTAAAATATTAATCCTAGTCCAATCATGCAACATAAAGATTAGATATTGCCACAATATAACGCATAAACAGGTATGCAGATATGCATGAATGAAGCAATAACGATGTCAAGTTAACACATTGATGTTTATACATAAAATGAAGAACAACTTGTTACCAAAATATTTTTCTGACAAAATTATCTACAATGTCCATATTCACAAACATAATACAAGGGCATGCAAAGAAATTAGACTACCAGGAAAGAATAAAGCAAACACACAAAATATCTTACTATATAAAGGGGTGAAATCTTAAACCATCAAAATTATGCCTATCAATTAATTCAAAATAGCCTGTAAAAATGCAAATAAATCAAAAAAATAAGTATTAAGTTAAAATATTATAAAGTCAAAAAGAAATCGAAATAATTAGCTACTTGTAAATTTGAATGTAGAAAGTAACTAATGTAAAAAAATAAAACTAAAACTAAGTAATATGAGCCTGGGGGAGATTGAAAGTATGGATTGATTGACAAAGCGGTTTAGTGGTAAATATCCAAATGTCTTATTATAATAAATTGAAAAGAAGTTAAGATTTATGAGAGTAGGATTTTTTAAATAATTTTGTTTTTAAAGCTTAGGTAAATTCTGGATATTAGTATGAGCCGAGGGAAGTTTATTCCACACGAAAAGCGAAAATCGCAGTAGACGGCTCGATTTGATAATAATAATAATAATAATAATAATATTTGGACGATTTGTATAGCGATGTGTTTATTCTTAGAATAACTGGCACCATTGATCCCTCGTCACTGGTACACCGTCGGTGACATTGCCGCATTAGTTCTGAAAACGACCCGTTCTTATTCACAAAGCTCGGCTGTGGAATAATGTAAGTTTTGTATTTTAGAAGGGTCTCTTCTAGATCAAAGTTTACTCCTTCCTCTACAACTCCCACACAGCATTATCTGCTGTGTAAAGTATATTTTAATTAGTCTATAAATAAACTTTCGCAATTGATAATGGTTTCAAATCTATTTAATCAAAATGTTCACGGATTATTACCTCGTCCTACAACCAACCCCTGTTTCTACCCTTGGAAAAAGCACCCCGGGGAAAGGAAACCAAGATGGAAACTCGTAATTCAAAATACCCCTGACGTAATAATTATTATATTTGGATATTTTGTTTAGCGCCGTTTTTGTGAAAAATCACCTCAAGGGCGCTGTAATATGTGGGCGTAAAATATTATTACTGTAAAATTTCGTCTAACGAAGCCTCTTTATAAAATAATAAAAATTCTGTTCATTTTGATTTATTTTTAAACTTTATAATAAAAAGGATTCACAATTTTTGAATAACTACAAATAATTTCCTTTGTGAGAACGTTCGTTCGTACGAACGAGTGTGAACTTTTCGAAATTGGAACTGTGGATGAAAATTATCAAATTAAAAAAGAATCTTTTCAAATCTAGACTAACGATTGAGTAGGTATATATCTACCTACAATAATATGTTTTACGAAAACAATCGAGTGTCATTGACTTGTCAGATCTTGATTTTTTGATCGCCGTATCAAATGACATTGCAAATCAAGTTACATCCCGTGATTTTTAGGTAGTAAACATTGACACTTGATACCCACTTACCTGAAAACTAAGTTGGGTAAGGTTTGATTTTATTAGGTTATGTTCAGATTGGGTTGGTTAAGTAAGGTAGATAAAATAATAATTCAAACAAATGGAAGGAAAGTTTTATGGTATATTGATGCTTTCCTGCTCACTGTCACATATCTACACGTTCTAGACCGGCATAGTTTCGATGGTGAGATTTACAGTAGCACATATCAGACAGTTGACAATGAGACCAGATCTGTGTGCGTTGAACTTCCCCCGAGCGACATCTCTTGAATGATAATGGATCAATACAGCGGTTACATCGCGCCGAACCGATTGCTAACTAGTTGTAACTGTGCACGAACGCCAACACTCTATACCAGACTGAGTTCTACAATCTCAATACTTGTTAGTCTTACAGCACATGTCATCGAGTAAGGGCATCGCATATACCCATATCTGAACCTTTTTCTCTCGTGCTAACATGATTTTAGATAGTTTTAATTGGTATTTTTTAAATTTATTTATTTTACTTAACAATACATTTTTTTTTGTTCATTTGGTATAATTGCCCATCCCACACAGGCATAAGCCTGTGTTGGGATGGCAATTTGCAAAATTGGTTTTTTAGCTACATAGTAACATTTTAATATCGAAAATATGGTACATACATAATAAAAATAATATATGTAAATGACAAATTTGAAGATATAGAATCTACATAATAAGAACTAAATTAAACTTGGTTTTTAAGGTGAGTAATGATATTGCTTTTAAAGGAGCTTTTGGTTTGTATGTTTCTGATGGTGCTGGGCAGAGAATTGAATTGCTTAGTGGCGTTGTACAGCAAGGCGGTGTAGTCAGTTTTTTTAATGATTTTTGCTGGACTCGGCAGACCTGGGCGTGGCTAGGACTAGGGATAGGGTATTTATACATCCATTTATAGCACATGTCGACATAAATAAGAAAGGGCAAATAAGAAATTGTCCAAAGAAGCGAAGCTAGCAGTCCACAATCGAGTGCTTATACCAACCCTGACGTATGGCAGTGAGGCATGGAACTGGCAGAGGAAGGATGAAAGTAGACTGAATGCTGTGGAAATGAGATCTTTGAGACGGATGTGCGGTAAAACCATGTATGACCGTATTACAAATGTGGATATCCGGAAAGAATGCAAGGCTGATATGAGCGTAACGGATAGGATCAAGAAAGGGACGCTTAGATGGTTTGGGCATGTAAAGCGAATGAACGAAGAAAGGAGTGTGAAAAGAATATATGATGCGAAAATGAATGGAAGAAGAAGTCGAGGACGCCCGAGAAAGACATGGCACGATCAAGTAAATCAAATCCTTGAATCGGGTCATGTGAAGAGTCAGAATAACAGAAGAGTATGTATGAGACGATGTATGAATGTAAATGAAGCAAGAAGTGTGTGCCAAGACAGAGTTGTATGGCGGTCCGTCCTCTCTGCTTACCCCTGCGGGGAAATGGCGTGATGGTTAGTTAGTTAGTTTCGACATGATGTTTTTCTTTATTCGTATAACCACTTTTTAACAGTATTGTTATTAACAAAAATATAGCATATAACCTAAAAAAATCATTTAGTTGTGTCGAGCTTAGTCGCATATGAAAACATTTGGGCGGAGACGCGGGAGACCAAGATCATTCTTACAGTACATAAAAGCGGTGTGTTATTTTTGTTGTCTTTCTCTCTCATGGTGTACGACGTAAGAACCCGGAGAAAGTGATTTATCGCAAGTTTGTATAGGTTGGGTAAAAATAATCAGCTCTCTGTCCTTACATTGTTACTCCAAGGGGGTATTAGAACAGTTAAAGGTCGTGTTCTGACTCATGTGTCGATCGCCATTAAACACTTTATTATTTTTGTCATTGGCTCAAAGCGACTACTTCAACTTTTAAGTGCTTGGAAAAAGTTTTACTTCTCCTTGAATTTAATGTCCGCTGCGGTAGGAAAGCCGACAGAATGAGATGAGACAGAGATGTTTACGACCTGACGGTCTCTCGCTCGCTTGTTCCCTAAATACAATCTTTAACATACAACTTATGACGCTTTCTTTCTACTACCCGATGTTATGACTGATACAATGTTTGAATAACTCAATAAATCGATTTAACTATTTCGAAAGACAAAAAAATCTTAATGAATTCTAAAGCACCTTCTTCTCTTAACTTGATCTACGCTTTTTATATAGTTCTTGCAGGCTATTTTTAATTTGTTACTTAGTATAATTTCCATGGTTTCCGGAAGCGCATTGTAAAAATTCATATCTTTATAGAGTAAACTGTTTTGTTTATTAGATTTATTTCTTCTGGTAGTCTGATTTCTTTGCATTTCCTTGTAGTGTGTCTGTGAATATCCACGTTGTAAATAATTTGGTAATAAGTTGGTTATAAGTTTTATTTTTACTTTTATTGTATGTGTAAATATTAATGTTTTTGATGTTAGCATCTATTTCACTGTTAGCCAATTTAGTTCGTCTGACATTTTTAAATGTCTGTAAATATATATATATATATATATATTTTTTTTTAATGTTAGCATCTATTTCACTGTTAGTTACAAGCTACAAGTCCTTATTGTAAGTCACTGGTTGAAATTGTTAGGTGTAAGCCATTAGTAATAAATCATAACTGTGATAAATTATAGGTTAGATAAATTAATTTGTAAAGCGCCCTTGAGGTGATTTTCCCACAAAAACGGCGCTATAAAAGTTATCCATTTATCATTATAATTATTATTACGCTCCATCTCTGTTGCGGTCTTGTGGCCTTTTCCCTTGCGGTTTCCAGTTTAAGCTGTGTTTTGTGCACTCCTATTTCAGTTTTGCCATTATTTTTTGGCAATATCTTTGACGTCGGGATGGTCACATTTTTTTTTCACATATCTTTACTTAAATAAATAAATCCCACATTTAAAAAAAGACATTGCAACTTTCTGTGTAGCCAAAAAACAGTAATCAACGCCCCAGAATCAAATTGAAAAATCAGGCAACTATCACGCCGTTTCACAGCAGGGGTAGGCAGAGAGGACGAACCGCCATACAACTCTGTCTTGGCACACACTTCTTCCTTCATTCACACTATACATCGTCTCATACACATTCTTCTGTTATTCTGACTCTTGACATGGCCCGACTCAGGTATTTGATTCACTTGATCGTGCCATGTCTTCCACGGGCGTCCCCGACTTCTTTCATTCACTTTCGCGGCATATATTATTTTCACACTCCTTTCTTCGCTCATCATGTCCAAACCACCTAAGCGTCCTTTTCTTTTTTTTTTTAAAGAAAGACCAACATTTCCGGGTTACGAATAACCTGACAAAAACTCCTACTACAATCTTTGAGATACTCGCTTGTACCTAGATTGCATTTAGTAGGTAATACATACGCAGAGGTGGCTGATGTATTTAACTGCACGGAATGTAGATACAAGAAGGCTATAACATCATACATCTTTAATCAATAATTTTTTTTATATATTTAAACACTACTTTTGACTACTCTACAACTATTCCTTATTTTGTTTGTGCACATAATTCTCATATTTTCACTGTCAATTGTAAACCTTTAATGTAAAAACCGTTTGGGGCGTATAAAATAAATAAATAAATAATAAGGGGTAAATGTTGCAATGATGGAGGACTTAGCTATTGAACCCACGACGCCCGCGCGGGAATCCGACGTGTACATCCACTCGGCTACTAACCGGTCGATTCTTAATTCTATTCATTAGCTTACATCAGCCTTGCATTCTTCATTTCCGGATATCCACATTTTTAACACGGTCATACGCGGTTTTACTCACATGCGCCTCAGAGATCTCATTTCTACAGCATTCAGTCCTCTGCCGGTTCCATGCCTCACTGCCATACATCAGGGTTGGTATAAGCAGTCGAGTAGACTGTAAATCTGATCTATCAATGGTTTAAAAAATATGTTTTCTGTGGTTGGCCTGTTATAATTACGTCATACATCATTCGAATCGCGAATATACGCTTGAATCAATCAATATTTGTCTACACATACCCCCAAGCGACGCTATTTATACGCTTCACTCGAAATGAGAAATTTAATTCGGCGAGAGAATTCCTTCAGCAGTAGTAAGCTTGCTTTTGACCTAACGGCATTCTTTCTCAGGTGAATCATACAAATTCTGAGGGTTACGACGCTTCGTGTTACAACTTGAGATCAAAAATAATAGTAATTTTCCCAATTAAAACTTTTTGTCGAGTCACGCTTCTAATTTAGGGATGCACGGGCTATTGAACGTGTTTTGAGTCGACATCTATTGAATTCTGACGTCATCGTGATACTCCCTCGGCGTCTTACCCAAGTGGGGGGGGGGTTTATTTTGTTCATCACCCTAAAATAAATTACCCCATCGATTGTTTGTTTTATTAGCTTTCTGGCAAAAGTAATTAGTATTTTTATTTCCCCTCGAACCGTGCTATTGTCAAAGTGTTTGAAACGTTGACAAAGGAAGTATTTAAAAAAAATATTTAGGAATTAATATTGAGTCTGCGTATTTTTTTGTTACGTGACGATGCACAAAAGCTTCTTCTACTGCCCGAAGTCAGTTGAACTACGGCATCCCGATTTGGGAAATGTGAGGGAGAGGCCAAGAGGAAGATTGGGACATACTCGGCTGTTCAGAACTGGTCATTAAACATAGCTTAAGGGCCAGCACTCAAAAATACGCACTTTTTGGCTTTTTAGTACAAGCAAAAGTACAAATTATTTATCTGTCAATTCTATGCGGGGGTAGTTGGAAAAATGTCTCAGTTAATATAAATTTCAAACTGCGGTCTTTTCAATTCTATGAAAAACATACTAAAATGTCGGTAACAGACGCAGGTTAACCAGCGAAGGCATTTTCAAACGTTTTACCTCCTAAAATTCCAGCATGCATTTCATTTCATATAGATTGCAGTAAAAGAATTTTGTACCCGACGTAACAGGGCACACAAGTAAACTGTAATAGGGTGGCGGTCCCAATCTGTGAGGTGCTCCAAGGGGTCGTCTCGTTGTAAGGGAGACGACGGGTTCAGCTTGTAGGGCCTCGGCTTTCAAGTGAAGATGCTGCGGGTCTGGTCCAGAGAGAGGTGTAGTCAGGCGGTCCAGGGGGGCAGGCGATGGTCAAATAAAAGTCAGGAGTCAAGTTGAAGGCGATGTCAGGGCGAAGATGAGTCAAGGTGAATGGTACTGGTGGAGGATGCTGGTGATCTGCCTTCCTCTGGTTTTTGCGCAATTAATATTGCGCTCCAGAGCGCGACCACGGATTTGGGAGATTTGTATGGGGGGAATTTTCTTTCCCCCTTTCTCTCTCTTTCCGGGTCGCTGGTAATTTTGTGGGATAGATTTTAGCAATCTATCCCCTTCTCCCTTCCACCAGCTTTCACCTCAACTTTATTTCGCCCCTCTATCATTTTTATTACGTTCACAAATACATATCAAAAATACAATTTACAAATAATGCCCGGTTTTTTGGGGCTAAACTCTTAATAACTATTTTATCCTAACATTTACAAACATAATAACATGACAGTTGTGTAGCTGGGGGCCGAGTTATCACCCCGGTATATTTTATTTGGCCGGGTGATTAACCTGGCCCCCGTGAAAGGGTTTAACAAATCATTTTTCTCCGGGACCCGCTCGGGCAAGAATCGTTAAGTCGGCCGGGATCGGGCGCGCTACGCGCCCGTCATCCCGCTGGTTGCTGCCTCAGTCTGGCCGACCGAGCCCAAAGGGCTGATTCCTTCACGTCATTCGGGCTTATCAAGCCGGGAGAAATATACATTACAATGATTAACATTTCTAAATAATATACAATAATCTTAATGCTACACATTTATCGTGGACCATGTACGTCCGACACACTCCCCTCATGGAGCTTCGCTACATTCCCCTTCGGGAGGCGTACTGCGTCTACGTACGGCGGTGTCCCTGGCGGCCGGTCTCTGGGCCGCGGGGTGTTTGCCGCGAGTGACCTCTGGGGGGTTGAATGCTCCTGAGGCGGCGATCTCTCAGCCGTCAGTCAGTGGGTCGGCTCCTGGTCGGCCGAATACTCCTGGGGGCGGCAATCTCTCAGCCGCTTAGCCAGCGAGTCAGCTTCTGTGGTCCGGATGCTCCTGGGGGCGGCAATCTCTCAGCCGCTTAGCCAGCGAGTCAGCTTCTGTGGTCCGGATGCTCCTGGGGGGCGGCAATCTCTCAGCCGTTTAGCCAGCGAGTCGGACAGAAGGTGGGCCGGATACTCCTGGGGACGGCAATCTCTCAGCCGCTTGCCAGCGAGTCAGCTTCTGGTGGTCCGGATGCTCCTGGGGCGGCAATCTCTCAGCCGTTTAGCCAGCGAGTCGGCCAGAAGGTGGGCCGGATGCTCCTGGGGAACGGCAATCTCTCAGCCGCTTAGCCAGCGAGTCAACTTCTGTGGTCCGGATGCTCCTGGGGGACGGCAATCTCTCAGCCGTTTAGCCAGCGAGTCGGCCAGAAGGTGGGCCGGATGCTCCTGGCGGGCGGCAATCTCTCAGCCGCTTAGCCAGCGAGTCGGCCAGAAGGTGGGCCGGATGCTCCTGGCGGGCGGCAATCTCAGCCGCTTAGCCAGCAAGTCGGCCAGAAGGTGGGCCGGATGCTCCTGGGGGACGGCAATCTCTCAGCCGTTTAGCCAGCGAGTCGGCCAGAAGGTGGGTCGGTGATTTGACCCTTGGTGGGCCGGCGATTCATCAGCCGGCAAGCGTCAGCCGGCGATTTATCAACCGGCAATAGTTTTGTGCGACTGCCTCCGAGCGAGTCGCGTTTGCCAGGCCTCCGAGGCACTGGCGGGGGTGAGATGGTCCAGACGTTGATTTTCCTCCGACGGGCGCTTCGTAAAATGTGGAGAAGTTGTCATCTCCGTCGGAGGTTGCTGGAGCTCTCTTGTCCAGCAATTTTTATGCCAGACTTTGTTGAAGGCGGCTCGTGAGCCGTACCGAGTCCTGAGGAGCGTTTTCTGCGTACGTTCTGTGACTCCCCTCATCGGGAATCGCCTCTGGGCCTGACTCGGTTTGTGGGAGATTGAAACAATCTCCCGGTTCGTACGCCAATGCTCGGGCTCTCTTTCTTTGGTTGGCGCCGGCCGTGTCTGCGTGTAGGTATTTATTATCACACTTTTCGCCTCCGTCCGCAAGGGGGGCGCGGGGAAGCGGGGCCGAGCCTTTGTTCGCTTTGCTAGGCCGCCGCTGTCTTGCCATTTCGTGACTAGACACTGAGCCGGGCGGAAGCCGCTGTCTCGTCATTGCGGGCCGGACCTGCGAGCCGGAAGGATGGCCGCGGGGAAGCGGGGGCGAGCTCTTGCTTGCTTTGCTCGGCCGGCGCTGTTTCATCATTTTGCTTGGAGACAGTCTGCCGGGCGGTGGGGTGCGGGAAGCGGGCCGGGGTAGCACTTGTCTTGTCTGGCCGCCGTTGTCTCGGCATTTTGCTTGGAGACAGTCTGCCGGGCGGTGGGGCGCGGGGAAGCGGGCCGGGGGTAGCACTTGTATTGTCGTGCCATATCGGTAGTAGCCGTGGTTTCACCCGCCGGCTACCGCTTGTGGTTTGTCCCGTAGCAGTACTCGGGCTGGGCTGAGTCGTCGGCGGGGCGTCATTCTGCGTCTGCAAGGCCCCGTTCGCTCGTAAACCATGCTGAGAGGCCGCACTGTAATATGCGATGGTTCTCTGCGCCGCCACTGCAGTCCCGTTGTCTGTCGGCGGGCTGCTCATCGAGGCGGCGGTCTGGGTTGGTTGCCTCAGAGGCGCCATTGTGGCCGCCGATTGATCGCCGTTTGTATGATGGGCGCAATCCGTCACGGCCTTGTCCGGGCTGTATACTGCTCCGGGTGCTCCCGCAGCTCGGTCCGTTTCTGCGGGCTCTCCGCTTCGAGGCGGGGGGCCGGGGGCTGCGGGGTGTGCAGGGAGAAATCTCAGTGATGCAATAATTTCTAGCATCTGCCGATGATGTTCTTCCTCTCTGCGCTGTGTACGCCGTCTTTCCGCACGCAGCTCTCGCCGCAATTGTCGGACGGTGTCCTCAATCGAAGCCTCGCTTCCTGACGAGGCTTCATCAGCTGAGGGGCGGACTTCAGGTTGTAAGGCTGACGTCCTTGTGGTCCATTCAGCAGCTTGGGCAGCGGCGCGGGCTCGTGCGGCGCGGGCTGCTGTGCTGCTGGTAGGGTTTTCCAGGTCTCCGAGTCGTCCCGAAGGATCCTGGAATCCGGGGGGCGCTATTCCGGCCGCCCCGGTTGTGAGATCATCCTGGCCAGGCGTTGACTTTCCGTCTGACGTGCTCTTCCCAGAGCGTAGGGAAGGCGCCATCCTTGGCGCTGCTTCACAGATGGATCCGGCTCGTGAAGGACCAACTTATGTACCCGACGTAATCAGGTACACAAGTAAACTGTAATAGGGTGGCGGTCCCAATCTGTGAGGTGCTCCAAGGGGTCGTCTCGTTGTAAGGGAGACGACGGGTTCAGCTTGTAGGGCCTCGGCTTTCAAGTGAAGATGCTGCGGGTCTGGTCCAGAGAGAGGTGTAGTCAGGCGGTCCAGGGGGGCAGGCGATGGTCAAATAAAAGTCAGGAGTCAAGTTGAAGGCGATGTCAGGGCGAAGATGAGTCAAGGTGAATGGTACTGGTGGAGGATGCTGGTGATCTGCCTTCCTCTGGTTTTTGCGCAATTAATATTGCGCTCCAGAGCGCGACCACGGATTTGGGAGATTTGTATGGGGGAATTTTCTTTCCCCCTTTCTCTCTCTTTCCGGGTCGCTGGCAATTTTGTGGGATAGATTTTAGCAATCTATCCCCTTCTCCTTTCCACCAGCTTTCACCTCAACTTTATTTCGCCCCTCTATCATTTTTATTACGTTCACAAATACATATCAAAAATACAATTTACAAATAATGCCCGGTTTTTTGGGGCTAAACTCTTAATAACTATTTTATCCTAACATTTACAAACATAATAACATGACAGTTGTGTAGCTGGGGGCCGAGTTATCACCCCGGTATATTTTATTTGGCCGGGTGATTAACCTGGCCCCCGTGAAAGGGTTTAACAAATCATTTTTTCTCCGGGACCCGCTCGGGCAAGAATCGTTAGGTCGGCCGGGATCGGGCGCGCTACGCGCCCGTCATCCCGCTGGTTGCTGCCTCAGTCTGGCCGACCGAGCCCAAAGGGCTGATTCCTTCACGTCATTCGGGCTTATCAAGCCGGGAGAAATATACATTACAATGATTAACATTTCTAAATAATATACAATAATCTTAATGCTACACATTTATCGTGGACCATGTACGTCCGACACAAATTTTGTTCACTGGAAACTTTAGACATGCTTTACGAACAAACTTTAGACTGCCCGTGTAGAATTTACAGATACATCATTAGTAGTAGTGTTTGTTAGAAAGCTTAAAAGTGTGAGATTTTGGGTGCTGAACCTTGAGGTGATTTTTTTTTTCACAGAAACTAACCAACATCTTATAGTTATATTTTTTTATGTAAGCGTAATGCATATGATCAAGAAAGGGACGCTTAGATGGTTTGGGCATGTAGAGCGAATGAACGAAGAAAAGCGTGTGAAAAGAATATCTGATGCAAAATTGAATGGAAGAAGAAGTCGAGGACGCCCGAGGAAGACATGGCACGATCAGAGTAAATCAAATCGTAAATATAATACAATCTTAACCGGTCCGTAGCTGCGTGGACAAACGCGTCGGATTCCCACCCGGGCGTCGTGCGTTCAATTCCTCTGCTGGCTAAGTCCTCCATCATTGCACAAGCAACATCTTCCGCTTCTTATGATGGCAGTAGGAGTTTTTCATATATTGTCAGGTTATTCGTAACCCGGGAATGTTTGTCTTTCTTTAAAAAAAAATTAAAAAACACTTGAATCGGGTTACGCGAATAGTCGGAATAACAGAAGACTATGTATGAATGTGAATGAAGCAAGGAGTGTGTGCCAAGACAGAGTTGTCTGGCAGTCCGTCATCTCTGCCTACCCCTGCGGGGAAACGGCGTGATAGTTAGTTTTTTTAACCGAATTTCGTTGTGTGGGCGAGATATTACATCAATTTTCCTCAAACGTATCCATTCGAACCTACCAACAAAACGAAAGCGGTCGCCGTAACACGGAACATCTGCTAAAATACACAATTTTCTCTCCATTTCTCGCCACCTTTCTTGAATTCAAATTCCACCCGCGTCGGATAGTAGGTATAACACTGCGTACCCCTTTGTGTCCCGGGACAGCGAGTGACACCTCGGGTGGCGGGGGCGGGTGGGGGAGGATTGTGTAAGACCTGCGACCTCCCCGGGGTCGATGCACCCCTGGATACGAACCGGTTACCTCGCGTAATTCGCGAACCGGACTCGAAGAAATAGCCCTGGAATTTGCATTCTAAAGCTTGTTTCACAATAATATGTTTTATTTTATATGTGCAGCCACTGGGCTTATATTACATTGAAATTGCATAAATAAAGGGATGTGTTCTTGGAGTAACAATATATGGAGAGAGAGAGCTAATTCTTTTTACCCAACCTATACGAATTTGGGATAAATCACTTTCTCCGGGTTTTTACGTCGTACACCATGAGATAGAAAGAGACAGCAACACTTCCCAAATTATCACACCGCTTTAAAGTATTGTTAGAATGTTCTTCGTGTCCCGCGTCTCCGTTTACTCCGCCGAAACGTTTTGAAATACGACATAAATGGACATAAGTCAACGGTTTTTTAGGTTATATGCTATATTTTTATTTATAAAAATACTGTGAAAAAGTGGTTATACGAATAAACAAAAACATTATGTCGACATGTGCTATGAATGGATGTATAAATACCCTAGTCCAGGCCACGCCCAGGAATAGCCGAGTCCGGCAAAACTCATCAAAACTGACTGCAGCAGCGCTCTCTTGTATATTATTGCTCTGGTGATATGTTCCTGCTGCTGAGAGCTCTTTTGTTGATTTCTGTTCCACGTGTCTTTAAACCTTTGATCCCTGATGGTACAAATTTGTACCCGTCTATAAAAATTCGTGTATCTTCTATACCAAAAACAATTGTTGACATTATTCCTGTAAGTACATTATTTTGTAGGTAGGCCAGTTTTTGACGCTCATTTTCGAAAACTGTTTCCAGGGGAACCAGTTTTACATTGAGTTATCACATGGCTAGTCGAGTTAATTTAGTGCCTGTTAGAAAACATAATTTGAAATTATTAATGAATTCAGGAATGTGTGTTTTTGTATATTATTATTTCAATGAGTATTGTAGGGCATCAAAAAAATTAAATTATGCCCACATTATAATTTTTTTTTTTTTTTTACTTATTGTCTGACGGTACAAATATGTAACGGATGATTTTTTTTTAAAAAAGAGTTCCAAAAATTCAAAAAAAAAATCCGAATGATTCCCAAGTTATAAATAATAGATAATTCCCAAAAGGCAGTAGCGGTAGGATTAATTCCTGTAGTGAACAGTATAGTGTTTACTATAAAAGATCGGTTACAAAAACCCTTAATTTACCGTACGAAAATACAAAATATAATTTTTTTATTTGGGCCTTAGTGAATTTGATTTTCATGAGTAATCACCCCTTGGAGTTACGTGGTTACCATCCCTTAAACACGGTGTATGAATGAATTATGGGAGAGTGCGGTGTATGTTGTGTTTGAAAAAAAATAATTTTGTCGAGAAGTTTGGAATGTTTAACTTCTTCTTTATTTTTTATTGCATATTATTAATTTGTGACGTAATTTAGAAATACTTCGTGACTCTTTTCTTACCGCTGTCTGCCACAGAAACAAATTGTATACTTTGTGAGTTCGATTCAATGGACAATTGAGTATTGTTTGTGGTGTTGAGCAATAAGTCCTTAATTGGGCCCAAAGTTAAATCGTGTCACTCAAAGAGTAGATAAAAAATATTCACGTATTAATTTCTTGCTATACGTAATTTTAAACAAAATCGCAAAAGGCCAAAGTCGTTACAAATATATAGACACGTTATAACCTTAGAATATTAACACAAAATGTGGCACGTAACAAACACACTTAAGTTACTAGTTAATTCATCATTCAAATATCGGTCATGCATGACAAAGATAGACATTCATAGAATATGTTTGTATGAACGAAACAGATGTACGATCGGACAGAATGAGATAGCACTTCCCTTACGCGCTTACGCGAAGACGTCATTATGTTGGTCAAACATGGAAATAGTTGTGTTGTCTAAAATAATAAGTAATTTGCAGTAATTTTCGCGTACTTAGAAATGAAATGTTATTCATTGGCTTTTAGTAGTCTTTGCAGTGTAATTGAAACACTTTCTTATTTTTGTAATTTGATTAGATATAGTAAACAACCCCAAGCGACGCGAGACAGTTTAGTACTAAATCGGCGAAATCTCCGAGCACACCAACTAGCGTGGTTTTCGGTTGCCACTTTGAGAGCGCTACAACGTGTCTATATATTTGTAACGTCATTGCATAAGGCCACAAAAATGTAGAAACGAATGAAGAATTCGTTAAATATTATAGGTGTGTAAAATGTATATTGCACGCGTTCGCCAGATGCTTTGTTTATATAATAATCTCGTTCATTTTTGTAGCAACTAATAACATTGAAATTCCCACGGTATCTAGAATAAACTGACCAACTAACCATCACGCCATTTCTCCGCAGGGGAAGGCAAAGAGGACGGACCGCCATACTCTGCCTTGGCACACACTCCTTGCTTCATTCACATTCGTACATCGCCTCGTATATACTCTTTTGTTATATGGCCCGACTCAAGTATTTGATTCACTCGATCGTGCCATGTCCTCAGGCGTCTCCGACTTCTTCTTCCATTAACTTTCGCTTCATACATTATTTACACTCTCCTTCGCTCTACACGCCCAAACCATCTAAGCGTTCCTTTCTTGATCCTATTCATTACGCTCACATCAGCCTTGCATTCTTTCCGGATATCCACATTTTGAACACAGTCATACATAGTTTTATGCACATACGCCTCATTCTGACTCTTAACATGGTCACACTCAACTATTTCATTCACCTGATCGTACCATGTCTTTCTTGGGCGTCCCCGAATTCTCTTCCATTCACTTTTGCGTCATATATTCTTTCCACACTCCTTTCTTCGTTCATTCGCTCTACATGCCCAAAACATCTAAGCCTACCTTTATTGGTCCTATTCATTACGCTTACATCAGCCTTGCATTCTTTCCGGATATCCACATTTTGAAATATTTTCCATATCGTATTCTTAAACTGCTAAGTTTCACCTAAACCCAACATTTCTACCCCCCCCCAGCTACTCACACAATATTATAATTACTCTGCTGGCTAAGTCCTCCATCATTGCACAAGCAACATCTTCCGCTTATTATGATTGTAGAAGGAGTTCTTCAAATATTGTCAGGTTATTAACCCAGGAATGTTTTTTTTTTTTTAACTGCTTTAAATCCATAGATATTTTCTATCCGCAAAATTTAAATACTAGCGACGCCCCTTACATGAAAGTTAAGTGTGTCAAGCTATATATCAGTAGTTGTCCCAGTAAGAATGTCATTCGATTACTCACTAGAAGTGTTTTCTTCTCACTAGAAAAATAATCTGAATTCTGGTCCATTTAGCAGCTTCTTTTCTCGGTTCTTTGTTCCGCATCTCTGAAATTTTACGTCCGTACATTCATCACGTTAAAATATTCAGCCGGGAAGCCTTCGGCCCGTCAGCCCGCAGCCCTCGATTCAGTTGCGAGGGATGCTGTTTTGTTGCTGGAAGGCTGCGGATTGGGGTGCATAATATTATTCTGATTGTGAAATATTAGCGCCGCTTCTCGCCGCGGATTTGAGTTAGTAACCTAAGCCAACCAGCTCCTGCAATATTCATTTTCATTCAAATTTTCCCTTTACGATATTATAATACTATATAGAAACATAATACCCTTGGAGAAAGAATATATATGGAGAGAGAAATATTTTTACCCAACCTATACAAATTTGCGATAAATCACTTTCTCCGGGTTTTTACGTCGTATGCCATGATAGAGAGAGAGACAAGAAAAGTCATCACATAATATTGCAGCATTTCTAAGGATGTAAGAATGTTCTCCGTCCGCCGCGCTAACTTCATATCATCGAGTCGCATAACTTACGTCAACGGATTTCGAGGTTTTTTCCTATAATTGTGTTGGTTAAAAGTGGTTATACAAATAAATCAAACATGATGGTGATATAATAATAATAATATTTGGATGATTTTTATAGCGCCGTTTTTGTGAAAAATCACGTCAAGGGCGCTGTACAGATCTTGTTAAATTGTAATGTTTATGTAAGATGTAATGCGGCCGCCCTAACAGATTTAGACCAACGTGGGCGAATGTCATCTGGCTGTCATCTGTAAGGGTGTCACTTGGGTGATTTGTTGGGTGCCTGGTTCGTTCGCGTTCGGGAACAGTCGGTCGAGATCGGCACTCCCCCGCACCCCTGCCGTTTCCCGGGCGGTCAAAGGGACACATCTGGACAAGGATCAAAGCAAGTGGCCATTCTCGGGCTATTGCACTGCATTTAAAACACTGATATTTAAAGATTAAAATATTTTATATATGTGAGACCAAACAAAGATTTGATTTATTGATAAATTAATTAATCACTTTTCAAAGGTATTTCAACAGTTTTAAATATTTTTGACCAAACTACGAACGGAAGGTAGAGCAGCTATCGCACAATTTCATAATATAATAGAAGAAATCCTTTTTAGAGCGATATTTTTATTGTTTATAGTGAATACCGCACAAGAGTATCAACAGCTCCCAATCGTCCATAGCCAGTGAGACTACGGCATCCCCAATTGGAGTATGTTGCGAGGTAAAAAGTAGTGGGGAGGTAAAGGCTATGGGGAAGAGGAAGGTTGAGAAGTACCTGGCTATTCAGAGCTGGTCACCAAACACGGCTAAAGCCATTTCAAGCAGCGTTTCGATTGGAATGGTGGTCTTTCACCAGGGTGATGCTTAGAGTATCTACCATTCTGGAACGTGTCAAATATACCATATATTATCTTATGTTAATTTAATGTGTTATGACACATATTAATTAAATAAAATGTATTTGCGCACGCCTGGTTTGAAGCCGCGACCTCTGCATACATAGTCGAGCGTCTTACCACTCGACCACGGAGACCGTCAAATTCATACGTATTCAAATATTTTAACTTCATACGGGGGCATTTTAATCGAGAACTTTTCGCACTTGTCACGCTCTTATCAAGTCCTATCTGCTCGAGGTTAAGCATCAAGACTCACCTTAATAATTATAATATTTGATTGATTTGCATAGCGTCGTTTTTGTGAAAAATCTGGCGCTGTACAGATCTTATTTTCTATTATTAGATATTAATTCCTAGTTTCACCTTCACAAGTACGAGTATATCTATCAATCTTGGAGTAAGAATATACGTGGAGCGAGCTAAATAGTTTTACCCAACCAATACACATTTGCTATAAATCACTTTCTCTGGGTTTTTACGTCGTATACCATGAGAGAGAAAGAGACAACAAAAGTCATCACATAATACTGCAGCATTTCTAACTATGTAAGAATGTTCTCCGTCCGCGCTAACTTCACATCATCGAGTCGCATAACTTACGTCAACGGATTTTGAGGTTATTTTCTATATTTGTGTTGATTAAAAACTTACAGTGGTTATACAAATAAATCAAATATGATGATATGTGCTATGCGTGAATGTTCAAATAAGACCAAACAAAAGATTATAAAACATCACTTTTCAGAGGTATATTTTTGACCGAACTTTAGAATTTTCACATTTTTAATGATATTAAGACATAAAATCAACAAAAAGCTTCCATCATTATTTAGGCAAACCTTCTGTTATTAGTGCTTGTGCGATATTTTGACTTTATCAATCATTTGAATGGTGTATTGATATCGTTTTGTTTAATGTGTTCAAATATGTTTATTAAAAATGTCCGAATTCCATGCGGGCGGTAATTAATAGGCTATCCAACATCCTTTAATATATCTTTGTCTCTCTCTTTCGAGTCAGTATAAAGTCAACAATACTGACTACACTGTTTCGCAAAGGTACCTATCCACGTATATTCTTATTCCAAACTATCAATGTATCAATTTTGTAACACCATCACACATCGTCTGGCCATTTAATTGTCCGATTGTTCCACTATTATTTGTCTCCGCGAGTAGTTGGTTGGGTACGGCCGCGGCGCCCGGGCTCCGATACGAGGGGCCCCACTATCTCACCGCCGCCGGTTATATCTGGATGAATCGACCGAAATCTCGATCGATTAATTCATTGCACAGACGACTGGTTAATTTTATTGTAAAAAGTGTCGCTGGACGTATCCCGACAGACTTGAATCGTACGTTCAGAAATCCAGCAAAATTTCGTGACTAACGATTCGTATCAAATTTAAAACGCAGCTTTTGACAGCCTTCGACTAAAACATTTATATATAAATGAATGCACAATACCTCAGAGCAATAATATACAGGAGGGAGCGCTTCTGCACTATCTGTAGTCAGTATCGATGATTGTTGCCTGACTCGGTTAGACCTGGGCGTAGCTAGCACTAGAGTATTTATCTTGGAGAAACAATGTATGGAGAGAGAGCTAATTATTTTTACCCAACCGATACAAACTTACGATAAATCACTTTCTCCGGGTTTTTACGTCGTACACCATGAGAGAGAAAGAGACAACAAATATAATACTCCGCTTCTACGTACTGTCACAATGATCTTGGGCTCCTGGGTCACCGCGGGACTTCGCCCACATTTTTATTATGCCACTAAACTTGACACAAATAAACGGTTTTTTAGGTTAGATGCTATATTTTTGTTGATATCAATACTGTGAAAAAGTGGTTATACGAATAAACAAAAACATTATGTCGATATGTGATATGAATGGATAGTTTTGAATCCTTATTCCTAGTCATATTTCGACAGCCTTTGACCGAATGCTAGACTGAGTAGACACTGACAACGCCTCTAGCGGCAGAGATGCACACGTACCATATTTCGGTCGAATTTCATAAAATGAATTAATTTTAATTGTAATTACGATATCGAAGTTAATTATGTGGAGCATTACAAATGAAAGAAAACACCAAAAAAGCATTGCGGTTCCGATATTTAGGCGAAAGAAGCAATCTGTTCTCGAAATTAGTCGACGATTTCATGAATTAATTTGGATTTCGTCATGATGAATTTATTTCGATTGTGCATCACGAATGTGTCTGTGGTCGCTTGCCAACGCGATTAACCAGTATTTATTATTAATTAACTCATACTTTTCCGTAATATTATTTTAATTATTGTGCTTATTTATCTATATTGACATTTTGTTGTTGGTATCTTGATTGTAATATGAGATAATAAATAATTTAACTGTGAGGTTTTATTAATCTGATGTATGAAGAATGATAATGAATTGGCCATTATGGTGGCCATTATGGTGGCCATTCGTATCCCATTTGTGAATGATATTTTACTACCTTGCATAAATTATTAATAATATTAGTTTACTTTCTATTGAACAGCATACCATATTGAATACAGTTTTTAAAAATATGCATAATTTGGCTCGAGTTTAAAAAAAATGTATAAAAAATAAGGAACAAAGAGTATGGCGTCATGTCTAATTTTTTAATAGAAATTTCAAAGCTGCATATTGTTTGAATTTTAGTAACATTGTCAACTAACTAACTAACCATAACGCCGTTTCTAAGCTGGGGTAGGCAGAGAGGACGATGGCCATACAACTCTGTCTTGGTACACAATCCTTGCTTAATTCACATTCATACATACTCCACTCTTCTGTTATTTTAACTCTTCACATGGCTCGATTCAAGAATTTGATTTACTCGATCGTGCCATGTCTTCCTCAGGTGTCCCCGACTTCTTCTTCTATTTACTTTCGTGTCATTCTTTTCACACTCCTTTCTTCGTTCATGCCCAAAATAATAATTAATATCGTTTCGTCCATATGGCGCGAGGCAGGCCTATGAGGCAGTATGCCTCGTGCCTTTAGACGTGTCTCTGCGAGGTTGTGTGTGCATCCGAGGGGGGGCCACACGGCACGAGGCTTGCGTTGCGATGCTTTCTGGACAAAGCTAATGAAACTAAGATAATTTTAATAATTTTTGTATGCTAATTTAATTTGTGTTTGTTTCCAGTTGACGAGAAGATCTTCTGCTGCCACGGCGGCCTGAGCCCCGACCTCCAGTCCATGGAGCAGATCCGGCGCATCATGCGGCCCACGGACGTGCCCGACCAGGGGCTGCTCTGCGACCTGCTGTGGTCCGACCCCGACAAGGACACCACCGGCTGGGGCGAGAACGACCGCGGAGTGAGCTTCACATTCGGCATCGAGGTAAATGCACCCAACACTAATACCGCTCCATCCTCACCTCTCTCTTTCTCATCATCGTCCCTCGCCATTCGCCTCAAGTCATCCGTCCTTCCTATTCTACTACAATTCTCTTCCACACAGTCTATCCACTTCTTCCTCGGGGTCGCTTTTAAGTTTTATTGAGGTAAATTAGCCCTAGTTTTTACTTAGTTTCTAGCCTTGTTGAACGCACTCTTGAGGTGATATTTCACAAAAATGGTGCTATATAAATTTTCCAAGTATTACTATAATTGTGATAAACTCGACAGAATTCAGAGGGAAACTCAAGATGTATCGCTGTAGAAAATCATATCCATAAATCAATATTAATGTTAGAACCCTTATTTCAGAGATAGTCCATTGTACCTAAATTCTGTAGTGTAATATTTTCTATTTATACTATTTGCAAATTGAAATCTCTGCTTTGTCTTTTTTTTCTCCACATATCTTTCCATTTATTTTCCAAATGTAAATACCAATTTCAGTGTCGAATAGCCGGGTATTTTTTTTTAGGTAATTTGACTATAGCAATTTATATAGTTCAGGTGCCTAATTAATAATAATAATAATAATATTTGGATAATTTGTATAGCGCCGTTTTTGTGAAAAATCACCTCAAGGGCGCCGTACAAATCTTAATTTCTACTTAATATTAATTCTTAGGTATATATCTTATAACCTTGCCCTTGAGGTGATAGATATTTAGCGAAAATTGCGCTGTATAATTTATCCAAATTATACTCTTTAACTTTTAGGGGATGTGAATTTGTTTTATTTTATGTTATGCTATTTTCGCCATTACATTTATGGACTAATATTTAAAAGATGTTGCCTCTCTTCTATCAATAACTCTTAACGATCCTGTGTTATTATTACAGGATAGACTGTGACTCATTCCATTAAGTTATCCCATCAAAAAGAATTACATCTTCACTAGTGCCAATCCCACCTCCCAACCATTCATTAGAATCCCTGATTGTTCTCCGAGTTCCTGGAAGTATGTTACCCGATGACTTACATTGGATTGCACTTCTGCTTATGAAATACTATAAACTGAAATTACTTCACTGAATTTAAGATTACGTTTAGTTTTTTAGTATCTTACATCACACAATTTTCATTCAAATGCATTAATCGGAGTAGTTGATGAGTTTCAATTTAATTTGATATTATTTTTAGAAATATTACAAAATTCACATTTTGACCCTTGGAATGTTGGATTTCTGCAAGGTACAACTTCCACCGTACCTTGCCGACTTTAATTCCGTAATAACTCACTTGTGTTTTACAAAATGATGTTTTTGTCAATTATGCTATTACTACTTATTCGGAGAATTGGTTTTTTACTCTCCCTCATGTAACTAAAAAAAGAGTAAATTAAGAAATGTGAAGATTTTTTGTTGTTTCATTGTATTTTCGTGTGGCTGAATAAATTTCCTTCCAAATATAAATAAAATTGCATGAGGTT
This sequence comes from Drusus annulatus, assembly GCA_022651775.1. Taxonomy (NCBI): domain Eukaryota; kingdom Metazoa; phylum Arthropoda; class Insecta; order Trichoptera; family Limnephilidae; genus Drusus; species Drusus annulatus. Next base: position 778,982 of record JAGWCC010000214.1, read on the forward strand.
TTCCTGCAAATACAAAGAGTAATGTCACTTTGAAAATTGTTTTTTTTTTCAGCCGTACTGGCGTAAGCAAACTTCAAATATTTACTACGCGACTTGTACCAATTTTAACGCAATACTAAATTGATTATTTTGTCGACAAGCGATTATGGTTCATTTGAATATACAAAAACAGGTTTTAAAGGAAAAACCAACTGAAATGATAATGATGAATGCGCAGGGACCTTGAGGACACTCCGGCAAACAATGTGTGCAAATGTTACAGGTCTATAGGACCCTTCGGCACACCGGGAGTTAAACCCCTCTGAATGACAAGATTATTTATCTATCAGTTGGTTTATTTTCTTCGCGATTTGTCTTTATTTCAAAAAGAAAGACAAACATTCCCGGGTTACGAATAACCTGACGACATTTGAAAAACTCCTACTGCCAACATAATAAGCGGAAAATGTCGCTTGTGCAATGATGGAGGACTTGGTTGGCAGAGGAATTGAACCCACGACGCCCGGGCGGGAATCCAATGCGTTTGTCCACTCAGCTACTAACTAACCAATCAAAAAATTATACATTGTATATTTGCTACACGTTCCAGTGGTAAACATCTTGTAAAAGACCACCGTTCAGAATCGAAACGTTGCTTGAAATGGATTTAGCCGTGTTTAGTGACCATATATGAATAGCCAGGTACTCTCCTCTTCCCTATTTCCTTTCCCTCCTCACTCCCTTCAGCCTCACAACATTTTTTAAAAATAAATGTAAATGTTTGTCCACTCCAGCTACTAACCGGACCCACCCATTTAGTTTTTTTGGTGTATTCAATATCTATTTTTATAATGTATGGTTTGTTCTAAAAGCGTTATTCGAAAATAGCTTTATTTAAAATGGAGGCTTAGATGGACAGAGAGAGGATTAGCATGGGGGGTTATCTAAGTAGATTATATAAGAAGTCGGCAATGCCCCACCGAAAACACGAATTGGATCATATCAAGAGTCAGAATAACGGAAGAATGTAAATGAAACAATGAGCCAATAAAGAATTTAGTAAATTAGTTATTCTGTTTATATCGGAAACGCTGTAAAAGGTTATTTACATTACATCACCTCTGTTTGATGAACATAACTGACTGTAAATTTTGATTGCAGATTGTGGCCAAGTTCCTCAACAAGCACGACTTTGACCTCATCTGCCGGGCGCATCAGGTGGTGGAGGACGGGTACGAGTTCTTTGCCAAGAGGCAGCTGGTCACCCTCTTCTCGGCGCCCAACTACTGCGGGGAATTCGATAACGCAGGTCAGTGACACTCCCATAGACTAACTTTGAACATCCGTCAATTTTGTTTTTGACAACTGGAAAGGTTAGTCTCGTTTTTGTGTGTTCTTCGATTTTTTACTTTTGAAAAAAATGGATCAAAAAATATGTATTAAATTTTGCGTTAAAAATGGAATAAAGTGCTCCAACGCACTTAAAATGTTGACTGCTGCTTTGAAAACAGATTCAGTTCACTTCATCTGAACTATAAGGCTATTCAATTTGCAATTCAATAATGCAGTGTTCATGTTTTAACAACGCATGTATTTGGTTCTAGGTGCGATGATGTCAGTGGACGACAAGCTGATGTGCTCCTTCCAGATCTTGAAGCCGGCCGACAAGCGCCACCTGGCGTACGTGCAGACCAACGCCAACCGTCCCGTCACGCCGCCAAGGGGCGTCACCAACAAGACAAAGAAGATGTAAGCCAACCTCCCTCTACCCTAACCGACTAATCTAACTCACATGCAATGAGATACTCCTTGCAGATCCTGATGATATACATACAACACGAAGTCGGTACGATTTATAAGGACTCTCATATTGTCCTGATCTAATTTGCAACCTGTTAGTCACCGGTCACCACGTCCTTGGATTATCACCGCCTCCTGTGCACATTTCTGAAAGCCAAATCAGATGGTTCTTTTTTGTCTTTCATTTTGCCTCTTTCACTTGAAGTGAAAGGTCTAAATACAAAGTGCCGAATGAATTCATTAGTGAACCGATAAAACCATGTTGGATTTTGGCATTCGGCACTATTCTACACTTTGTGTACTACACTGCCACAGCGCCCTTGAGGTGGATTTTCACAAAAACAGCGCTATACCAATTATCCAAATATTATTCACTCGCACTCGGAATGAAAGAAAAATGAGGCGTTGAAACATGGAGCGAGCGTTCACTCGGGTTCGGTCATTCAGTCGCGCTTTCTGTAGCGGAAGGACGTCGCGTTGCACGCAACAAAATGATTTTCAAGTGGAGCGATCGAAACACGCTGCTCTTTATAGAGAATTTCAAGAATTACCAATGTAATGATTTAATAAAACAAATTTGTAACTTTATTCCACTTTTATTATTTTGACTGGACCGGTTTCGGCCTATGACGGCCATCTTCAGACTAGTACAAATGTTTGTTAACCTACGGCTTATATACTATTTTTGGGGATGTTAGGGGTGGTAAACAATGATTTTACTTTAATTATATTCGGACTATTTTATATATCTATCTGGATTGTTATTTTAATTAGTTACAGGGTAAAAGTTACTTTTAATTTATTGGTATTACTATTTTATATATCTATCTGGAATATTTATTTATTTTATTTGATATTATTGCATTTCTATAAATAGATTGACAATGTATTTATATAATGAAAGGTTGGTGAATACTGATTGTTAGTTTAGGTTTTCCCATCTCAATTGTGATGTGTCAGATGTACAACATAATTTTCTAATTATTGGGTTACTCCCAGCATTATGGTATATTAGTTTTAAATGATTCTATTCATTATGCACTGTTAGGTGAATTATAATAATAGAAGTAATCTACTCTAACAGTATAAATGAATAGAATCATAAAACTAATATACCATAATGCTGGGAGTAACCCAATAATTAGAAAAATTATGTTGTACATCTGACATCACAATTGGAGATGGGAAAATCCCAAAGTAAACTCCCATTAACAATCAGTATTCACCAACCTTTCATTATATAAATACATTGTCAATTCATTTATAGAAATGCAACTGTAACCCATCTTAAATATCAAATAAAATAACAAATATTCCAGATAGATATATAAAATAGTAATACCAATAAAATTAAAAGAACTCCTTTTAATCTTAAATATTAAATAAATATTCCAGATAGATAAATAAAAAATGTCTCTGGAATCATTAACTAGATGTGTATAAAGGCAGATTGCTACTTGCAAATTCTATAAAATCTCTAATTCAAGATTAAAACTTAATATTAACGGTCGCACAAACCGCCGTTGACGTTTTCTTTGCTGTTTTTTTGTCAATTCTTCAATCAAACGAATTCCAAGGTGCACGACTTTGTTCGGCGATGTTTGAGGAAAAGAACGAATGAACGTTAATTTATTTATCATTCTGAATGAAATAAAAATGAACGTTCACTCGAGTGAACCGTCTGATTTCGCCTTATGGCCACAATGTGTAATGTATTAACGTTGTTTTGTCGTTGCAGTTGAGGGCCCTACGGATCAGTCTCCCCGGCCCCCGTCCCCCCCCGCCGCTCCTCCGCCAACGCAAGATGGACGACAGTGTACAAAGCGCCGCAACGGGCCATAGCCGACCTCTGGTCCAAACTCAGAGACAAACTCACCATAAACATCTCCAAACAATAACAAACACATCAATATTACCGTAGCCCAAACAAACTAACTAACTTAACTCCTAAAAGTAATTATGTACCTTGTTTTGCCGAAGCGATCATTTCTAATTTTTTTCAAATATCGCTACTCTGTAAAAAATAAATTTCATATCTTTTTTGCTAGTGTATTTATCAACAGTCTACTCGAAATGTCCCCTTTTAAGAGTATTCTGTGTTATTTATCCTAGAAAAGTATGGATATTAGTTAATTGTCTTAGCTTAAATACATGCTTGAATATAATGGAAACAATCACTTTATCATTTGTATTAGCGTCTTGCAATATATCGTAAGGAATAAATACAGTTAGTTTTTTTTTTCTCCAATTTTCCGTGTACGAAAACTTAGACCAAGCTGTGTTTAGTTTTGATAAATTTACCACATTTCTTTATATGGTCTATGAATAAAGTGTAATGATAGCCTGTCCAAAAAGAGAAAAAATAAATGTAAAAAAATACTACATAGAAAGTGTCATAGATGCATTCAAAATAAATCTTTTGAAAATGATAATATAATATAAATAATGTAAGAAAATATCACTATGCATGTTTATATTTCGTTGTTTGTATCTAATCATCTAAAACGCTAGACATTGCCCACGTATAATGTGGAAAAACACGTCCAAGTACGGCGCAAATGTAATTGTGTCAAATCGAAAGTTTTATTTATTTCCAAAACACCCTTCTTGTATCGTTTCTAAGTCTTTGTAGATGTGTTTAAATAATTTCCTTTACCATTGATTCATGTGATGCAATCAATTAGGAAGATCTTAGCATTCCAATAGAAATTCTAACAGATGTGCCTAGGTCATCCCTCAATAAATGCGTCATCACCAAACAGATGTTACTATCACTGTTTTTAAGATATAGCTTATGTCATCTCCCAATGGGTAGCGCTTATGCCATCTGCCAACAGATGTGCTTAAGTCGTATTCATAAAGATGCTCCTAGGCCATCTGCCAACAGATGTGCTTAAGTCATATTCATAAAGATGCTCCTAGGCTATCTTCCATCAGATGTGCTTAAGTCGTATTCACGTAGATGCGCTTAAACCAACTCTTTTACACACTAATCCATCTTGTAATATCTGCCGTATTTAATGTGTGTGTCAAGCAACTGTGTTAGGAAGCGGGGAAGAAGAGGGGCAGAAAGGGGGATTGCTATTAAGTAAAGTTAGGTAATATGAGAGACGCCTGGATAAACCAGTGAAGATGTAAGAAGTATGGAGAATAACGTATGATCCATTATTTTTGTTGACTTGATGATTGCGCGAATGATTGTCTTTTTTTTTTTTTAATATAGTTTTCACACAAAAGTCATCATTGCAACAAAATGAGTTGTAAAAATAACTAGTATTTTGAAGCTAACTAAGCCATTTGTTGATTTTTATCAATTATAATAATTATCGTTCATTTAATGGGGCCTTTTGTCTATGTATGATATCACAGCTGATTGCCAAACAAAACACACGTGTATATTTGCAAACACAAAGTAATGCACTGACGAGAAAATTACTTTACCATAAATTTGAAAGTCTTTACAAAATGTTACAGAAATTTTATTTTACCCCTCCACCCCATTGTGAGTTTTATACTTATTGTGAAATGATAAAATATCATTATTTTGTTCTTAGATTTTGACTTGCGAATCTGAAATTTTGTTTCATTTGATGCAAATTATCTATTTCATAGGTTTTTCAAAATCGACACCTTGATTTGATCATTTGATTGATTCATTTTACATCAAATGAAGCAATCGGTACACTCACAAGTCAAAATCAATCAATCCAATAATATATGGGAGTCATAGACTCCCAAAGCTCCCAATAAACTATAAAATTCATATAAAACCTTGTATCATCATGTAATCATTGGTGTCAAATTTATGATATTATTATGCAGCGCCCTTGGGGTGTTTTTTTTTTTATTGAAAAAACGGCGTTATATGATTTTTATCTTATTATACTTATATACGTATTTCATTGTATAAAGCCACCTCATTAAAAATGTCATTACTCCCTCAAATTTAACAAGTTTCTTTGGATTTATCTTAGCTGATAAAAATAGAGTAATGAAGTATTTTATAAATGAAATATTTATGATCTGTGTGCGATTTGCAAATGTGTGTTTTTAGACAAAGTCAGGTCATACATAAGCCTTTAGTTCTGTCGTAATAAAATAATACATATTAACTACTCTGGGGTTGCCAACTTTAAGTCATGATCGTTAACTATTACACCCCAGTACTTTTTTTAAATTATAATGTGTACATCAACGTCTTATGTAAAAATAAATATACTATGATACAAATAAAGTTAATTTAATTTTTAACATCTTTTTTTTACTATCACATATTATTAATTAACTAATTGAAGAAATTACTACTTTAGGATGATTGTATTACACCAACTTGCGATAGTAAGCGTGCGCCAAGTAGCTGTTTCTCCTGTTATGTTTTCCACAAGAGCCTAAAACAAGTGTTGATTCGTCCTAAGTAAGATCAATAAATAATCATTATTTTTAGTAATGGCAACCCCAAGTGACTCATTACTGTTACTGATTTTCACGGGCGACTTAATAATATGCCATTTTTGTATTTAAAATTTAGTCATCCACTATCAACAAAAAAAACTACTTTTATCAAACGAGCACAAAAGTGGAAATCTCCTCTTATTGCTTTGCATATTCCTTCAGATTTTAAACTGTCAAATCTGATGTACAAGTTTACGAAAAATTTAAATTGTAACATTAAGTCAGAGAATGATTTCAATTTTTCCCGTAAATTTAATTCAGTTGATCCCGTTTGGAAAGTGACATTAATTTATAAAGTAACATAAATTAATTAAGAGATATTATATAAAACTTCACCATTTTTAATTTGATTGATAGAACATGGTCTATTCGAAAAGCAAATGTGTGAACTTGATTAAAATAATAAATCGCTTGATTGGGCGTCTTTGTGTATGTCCTAATATTGCCAATGATAGATGAAAAATGCAATTAACAGTAATTGTTATAATTGTTTTTCAGGATCAAACCACAATAACTTGTATTTATTATCAAACGACTATTTGTTTCGGAAAAATATAATCTATATTACTTCTCGGTAAAGACTTATATTATGTTCTATGTTCTTTTTGTATTAAAAAGGAATATTCAACTAAATTACACTTCAGTTTTTACTTTCCCTGTGTCCATTTTCCTGTTGTATACATATTTCCCCATTCTCCACAAATTCATGGTTCTGTATGGCTATCCATGCAGTATTTTGGACTAACTTCCCCGTCCCATCTTTGGGGATGCTGTGTGGAAAGGAAGCAGCGAACCAAGCACTCAAAGTGGGAGGAAACACAAGAGTTGGTAGTTCATTCCAGAGCTGAGTTATTGAGCGGGGTTGGCCACAGAATTTCTAAAAAATGCAATTTTTTCGTTGTTGCTTAAATGGTGCCTTGTGGTCATAAAAAAAAGGTACAATAAGTTTTCTATGGGGAAAAGGTTTTAACCTTTGGAATATCGGATCCCGCAAGGTACGAATTCCGTCGTACCTTGCTGACCCTAATTTCGTAACAACTCACTTGTGTTTTACAAAATTATGTTTTTGTCAATTATGCTCTTTTTTCAGATAATGTTTGTATTTTATTATTAATGACATAAGTGGTTTTTCTGGAATATCTACTTATATTTAGGGAATTGATTTTTTTCCCTCCTCATGTCACTAAAAAAAGTTTGATTAAGAAATGTAAAGATTTTTTTGTCGTTTTATTGTATTTTCGTATGGCTGAATAAATTTACCTCCAAATAAAAATTAAATTGAATGAGATTCTCCTGTAAATAAAAACAGTAATTTCACTTTGAAAATCGATTTTTTTCAGCCGCACTGACCTAAGCAAACTTCGAATATTTAACACTCGACTTGTACTGAATTTAACGCCATAAAAAATATATCTATGCATTGATTATTTTGTTGACAAACGATCATGATACATTTGAATATACGAAAAACAGGTTTTAATTCGGCTTTCAGACCGATCCATGATTGACATGACGCTACAAAAGATGTGCTAGGATGTTTTTAAAATCAGCCTGAAAGATGTCTCGAAAGTCGACATTATCCATTGGAGGGCTGATAGACCAACTCATGATGGACCAGAGTATCAAAATATGACTAGTAAAAAATTGATAGTTTTTGAGATATTGGCACTTTTATGAATTTTGTGAAAATCCACACCTTGAATCAGTTTTTCGAAGTACCACAACTACAAAATTCCATATTTTAAGAATCTAACTTTTACTGTGCAACACTGAATATTCCCTGCTATTTATCATAGTTCAAAATAAAACTAACAGAGACTATGCGTTTAGAAAAAAACACATTTTTGCCCGATTAATGAGTAATTTTTTTTATTAGCTAACTTCAACTCGTACTGTTAAAAAAAATGTACCACACTAACCTAAATCAGGTCTATTTTTGAATGACTCATCTAAACCCGTCTCAGAACAGACATCGCCTAGCCAGACGGGTAAAGTACATGTATTTGTAACAACCGATTTAACGCCAATAAACGCCCGGGTTGCCGACAGTGAAATTAAATTCCTCTGTTGTAATGATTTTCTATGACAATTTCATGCGGATGTCAATTTTTATATCATCTACATTACGATGTATTACTTACTCATATATTTATTATTATTATTTATTTTCATACAAATTGCAATGTACCCACTATTACCCATATTATATTTTCAACTGTTTAAAAATTATCATATCGTTGTGCACTCCCCTTCAATAAATATATATTATTGTAGAAATTTTAAACAGTCCTTCTGTGTCAACTGTGGTTTAAGATCCATAAATGAAGAGATAATCTTTTCTACCCGGTAAACGGGCTGCCTTTTGCTACTTTAGGACTTTTTTTGTATATATGCTTATATTTAAGCACTAAAGTGAAATTTTGTAGACTGTACTATGCTTATAGTAATCTTTTATTTAGGTCCACTCAGTAAGATTAGGGAGGGAATAAGATGGAATTTGGACAGAGACGAAGGGGTCCGTACTGGGGGTCCAGCGGCCAAGGTTGGAAATGGAAGGATTTGGGTTTGAATCTTATTTGGAGTAAAATAGTACTAGATTCTAGTTCTTTAAAATGAACCCTTCGCAGTGAACACTTCAATTGAAGTCAAACTCGCCAAAGAGAGATTTGAAATTAGAGATGAAGTCGATATCAGAATTGGGTGTGTTGTAGTTCCAGTTACCGGTGACCAGCGAGGAACCGGTTATTTATCCAGTTCTTTTTGGAACCGGTTCCTGGTGTTTTTTTCGAAAAGTACAAGCAAATCGACAAAAGTTCCTCCCCAAAATGTACTAGTTGGTAGAGATTTGAAGTTAAAAGAACTGGAACCGGTTCCTCGCCCAAAAAAAGATGAAAAGAATGGATAAAGGATATCGACCGTTACAGTGACTGGTTAGGAACCGGTTCCTTTAAATCGAAGTACTTTGAAGTCGAACTTCAATTGAAGTACTTGAAATGAAGTACTTCTTTGTAGTTTTTAAGTTCAATTTCGCAACTGAACTGACACAAAATAAAGTAATTCTTTGTAATCTAACTTCAGTTCAAGTATTTGTTCAATGAAATGAAATGAATGAAGTTTGAACGGCTGCAAAATGAAGTAGTTCACACGGAGCGGTCACAACACTAAAATGAACATATGAGTGGAACTGCCAACGTCAATTGAAGTATTTGTTCAATGAGCAATGAAGGAAGTGGGAACTGCCGCCAAAAGAAGTAGTTCTTACGGAGCGGTCACAACACTACAGCTAATGCTATTTCAAACAAGAATGGTGGTCTTTCACCGGGTGATGAGAAATATAACGTTAAAACAGATCTATCAGCGATTAAAAAATTAAAATGCAGAAGTGAAAATACTAATTGCATTCTAAGAAAGTAAATTATAAATATGTGGTATACATAAAACAGAAAAATAAGGATTTGATTTTACTTATGTCAGACATATTTCATTTCACCGCTAGAGCGATAAAACTCATTAAGCACCTACGCTTTTTGACGAAAATTACATTTCTTCATTATCTACAACAGTGAAACGAGTTCTATCAGTAAGTTCCTTCGGGCGATATTTGAGCAAAATTTCTTTAGAAAAAATAAATAGCCTCAAGAGAGACCCCAGAGATAATAATATGTTACCCCTCTGTTACGCTGCCTCCTAATTTTTCTGCATTAAACTATTTTTTAATCCTAATTTTATTTGTAAGTGATTGAGTCGTCAAAAGTTATATTTTTTCAAAATGGCGTCTAGTTTCTCTGCGTGCACGGGTAAGTTATTGAATTTCTAGCATAATATGGAATTAATTCTATAATTTTTGATTGATTACAGTTAGTCAGTAGTTTAATGTTTCGTGCAAAGTTTAACGTCTAAAAGAGTAAGTCTTTTACTAATGTTTGAAAAATATATATATTTCCACAACCTTGACATATCTATCTACCAAGAATCTTTGAAAAAATAATGAGTTACAATTTTTTTCTTTTCGTATCAGAATTGAGTTTCCTGTGAATTTTTTTTTAATTTCAAAATATCAACAAAGGAATCAAACCCGAAGAAGGCAAGGAAACTCCGTCCAGAATGTTCTAAAATCGAATTTTCATATTTTTACATCAGTATTTGTATGTAATCTTCTTTTTTTAATCAAAATGTTAAAGATTTTTTTTCATATTAAAAGTTATCAAAACATTTACTTTTTTTTGGTAATAACTACGGTTAAGAAACGCATTTTTACATTCACGAAAAAAAAACGAAACAGATTGTGTTAAAAATTCCCATTTTATCATTTCTTCAGTTTCTTCAAATATGTCAAACCAAAAAGTGTGAACTTTCTACGATTTTTTATTTATTTACCTGTTTTGTAATGTTTTCGAAGCAAATAAAACGCAAAGTTATTTCATAACATTTCTGTTGAAAATATGTTTGTCTAATTTAGGTAGAATAAGTGGATTAAAATATGTATACCAGAGTTTCGTAACACGTGACGATCAGAAATCTTTGATTAATTCAACTCTTTGTTTCTAAAGAAGAAAAATAAACTTTCCGAATCCGAGTGTTTTGACACTAGTTGCTTTGAGAGCAATAGCTACGATTACAACGCACATTCACGAAAAAAAAAACGAAAAATATTGTGTATAGAAGTCGCATAAGAAACCGTTAACATAATACAGGTATAACAAATAAATCATTCGGACACTATCTGCTTTGGGAGTAATAACTACGCTTAAGGAACGCACTTTTACGTTCGCTATTCACGAAAAAAAAACGAAACGTGCGTAGAAGTTGTATAAGAAATCCTTTACATGAAACGAATGTATTATTGTTCAAATAAATTGTTCGAACATTATCTGCTTTGAGAGTAATAGCTACGATTAAGGAACGCACTTTTACGTTGGCTAGAATAAAAACGAAAGAAACATAAATTATTGTGTGTGGAAGTCCTATAAAAAATCGTTTACATAACTAACTCAATAATAATGCATTGGTTACTTTTTTAGTGTTTTTTTATTTTTTTACCACGCGAGCTTAAAACGTTCAGTTTATTCCAAAGTGTTGTCACAGTGTGTTTACACTTGTCATTATTTTTAAATCTTCTTTTTTGAAATAATTTTGTTTGTTTCTTTGGTTCACTATTAAAATGTTATCATATATTATGCCCCTTGAGCTTTAAAGCCGATGCTAATAAGTTTATTTTATGTCTGTCCTGAAGTAATTTCTTTTTCCCCCTTTTTACGACAGTGATTAAAATGTTTTGATATTTTTAAAACTTTTACCTGTGTATCTTTCTTGTTGATAGTTACATATCCGTGAGTTAACTTTTGGAAAAATATACCAACCAACAGCTGAGGTTTGTAAAAATTCCATAAAACAGATACATTCTTCTGAAAATCGTAAATATGCAAAGGACAGAAAGAATCCCTAATTTTCATGCATCGTGCAGTATTAAAAAAAAACTCACTACTTCGAAGTCCTCCAACTGCTTAGTCCGGTCCATTTTAAGACAGTTGAAGAACGTCTCAGTGCCATTCTGTGATGATATATATCAATACCATCACGCCTCGATGAACTCACATTAATTCACTACCACACTTACAAAATATTTAAATGTAAGATTTGTTTTAAACACGCTTGTCACTGCACATTTTTTTACGAAAATACTAGTCTATGTTAACCATAAAATCGTTTTCGGCTAGAGCAACATCAATCATGACGATTTTTTAATCTTAGCACCTAAGAACACTAAAAAGTCACGACCCGCCCCTGCTTACAAAATATTTAAATGTATGACTTGTTTTAAACACACTGCACATTTTTTTACGAAAATATCGTAGCCTATGTTAATCATTCACACTGAATGAGCATGAAAATAATTTAAAAAAACACTTATATTAACTTTTGCCGGCATTAAAGAAATACAAGCGAACCGTGAACACGCGGCCGCCCCGCTTGGGCAAGAGGAAAACGCAAACTAAAGAATATTTCCTATTGCCGATAGGAGGTGTTTTGTGACAGTGACAGCTACAGTAAAGTGCCATCTATGGCTTGATTTAATCAGCGGGGGTGTTGGCTTATATCTAATCAGCGGATAACATATATTGGCCATAGATGGCACTTTACTGCAGCTGTCACTGTCACAAAACACCTATCGGCAATAGAAAATATTCTTTAGTTTGCGTTTTTCTCTTGCCGACGTTTGGCGGCCGCGAGTTCGCGTTTATTTCTTTAATGCCGGGGAAAGTATAAATAAATGTTTTTTTTGTTTCCATGCTCATTCAGTATGAATGATTAACATTATTTTCGTAAACAATTGTGCAGTGACAAGTGTGTTTAAAACAAATCAAACATTTAAATATTTTGTAAGCAGGGGCGACTCGTGACTTTTTAGTGTTCTTAAGTGCTAAGATTAAAAAATCGTCATGATTGATGTTGCTGTAGCCGAAAACGATTTTATGGTTAACATAGACTGTAGTATTTTCGTAAACAATTGTGCAGTGACAAGTGTGTTTAAAACAAATCTTACATTTAAATATTTTGTAAGTGTGGTAGTGAATTAATATGAGTTCATCGAGGCGTGATGGTATTGATATATATCATCACAGAATGGCACCGAGACGTTCTTCAACTGTCTTCAAAGGTTAATCTTAAAACAGAACGGACTAAGCAGTTGGAGGACTTCGAAGTAGTGAGTTTTTTTTTAATACTGCACGATGCATAAAAATTAAAAATGTGAAAGTGCGTTCCTTAACTGTAGCTATTACTCTCAAAACAAATTACGTCTAAATGACTCCCTCGATTAATAATAAATGGCGAGAAGAAGTCAACACAATTTTCTTTTGCTTGTGCCAACAAACAATGAAGAAATAAATAGAATCATCACTGAACTAAAATTTAACTCGGTACCTGGAATAAATGTCATCACTGCAAATATCCTAAAGAAATGCAAAGAATGTTCAATCACACATTTGTAATCTGAGCATGCAAACTGGAGTATTTCCAAATCATCTCAAAAACACTATTATAATAATTTATCCAATATTTTTAAAAGAGGAGATCCTTCTTCTCCGAGTAATTACAGACCAATGTCATTGTTAAGCATGCTGTCTAAAATTCTTGAAAAGCTTGTTAGAGTAATATTAATGATTATCATTATCACAATAAGCAAACACTTTGTGGATTGGCATGATTAATTAAATAAAAACACACATTGTTTCAATCCACTTTTAATTTGGTATATGCCAACTAGTTTTGATTAATTCTTCATCGGGACTTAAAAATATACTAGGTATTCAACCGGTCGGTAGCTGAGTGGAGAACGCGTCGGATTCCCACCCGGGCGTCGTGCGTTCAATTCCTCTGCTGGCTAAATCCTCCATCATTACACAAGCAACATCTTCCGCTTCTTATGATGGCAGTAGGAGTTTTCAAATATTGTCAGGTTATTCGTAACCCGAGAATGTTTGTCTTTCTTTAAAACAAAAACAAAAAAATACATATATTTTTAAGTCCCGATGAATTAATTTTCTGCTGAATCCAAACTAGTTGACATATACCAAAATAAAAGTGGATTAAAACAATGTGTGTTTTTATTTCATTAATGTTAATGACTTTATTCAACAAACACAAACTAATCTCACCACAAAAATTTGGTTTCCAAAAGAAAAAATGTGCCAAAAATGCGATAACAGATATGACAGAATACCTGGCGATGAACTCAGATGCAGGAATGAAGTGTGCGGGATCTTGCTAGATTTACAGAAAGCATTTGACTCAGTATCGCAACAAAATTCTACTGAGAAAACTAGAAATGGCGGGTGTAAGAGGAATTCCACTCGCATGCTTTGATGATTATCTCTCTGAAAATACATACCCACGGGCAGTACACTTGGACCGATACTTTTTCTAGCATATGTAAATGAACTTTGGAACATAGACCTACAGAATGGAAAAATCATTTCATTTACAAATGATACCGTTCTACATTTCAAAGGAGAGACATGGGAGGAAACAAAATCAATATCTGGCTGGGATGCAATCTTTTGACATTAAATGGAAAAAAAAACCTAATCAATGTTTCTTGCTTTAAACAGCAATGTAAATATAAGTCCATATAAATGACAAATGTTTCACTCGAGGAATACAAAAATCACACTTATGCCAAGATCTTGAAAAGCTTGAATTAGTCAAATATCTAGAAATCATAATAGACGACTCTTTAACCTAACACAGAAAAAACGGCCAAACGATTGCGCAAACTTATTTTCTTTTTGAAAGGTATTCACAATGTTGTTGACAAGAAAATCATTAAAATTGTTTACTACGCAAGCTAGGGTGAAGCAGCCAAAATAATTTTAGATCTGTTAGCTAAGACGCGAAAAGCAGTGGTAAGAGTGATGAGTAAAAAACTATACATGTACTCATCGACACCTCTATTCAAGGAAACACAATTATTAGATGCAACGCAGATGGCACTTATAATGTACTATACAAACAACCCTACCCTACACAATCTTGTAGAACACAGCAACACGACACAATCAAGAATTCAAACAAGAGTGATGGTACTAAAAATGAATACTTCCTTTGGACAATGATTCAATCAACAATAATAATAATAAAATTTTATTCCAGAAGGTATGCAGGAGTAGTGCAATGCAATACCTTCCATAATTGATAATAATAAATAATTACAAAAATAGTAAAATTCAAGTTGAGATACACACAATAATAATAATAAAAAAATAAAAAACATAAATTCGTAAGAAAAAATAAATAAAATAGTGAATATCGTTTTAATCGAGCGTGCTTCAGGGTGGTCTCCGCATCTTCTGCATCCATCGCTCGTTGAAAGGAGAGCTGAGCCATTCAGATGCAGCCACGACAATGATGTTGCTTGAATTCCTGTGTCCTCCCCAGAAGCTGGCTAGTCGGTGGCGAAGTAAGGCGGGGAATTAGTGCACCCTCCCTTCGGTGAACACTGCAGAATCTTGGAAGTTGCAGAAGTTGCCTATAGGCATTGTTGTAGTAAACCCTCAACTTGTTCCATTGCGCTGTTGGGTACTGTATCCACAGCTCAAAATCCAATGCACAAACCAAAATACAATTACAATATGGCTAATACAACTCAACAGTCGCTTAACTCTGAACACTAAAATGAGGTTAACCAATCGCCGTGGTACCTAGAGGAAGTGATGCCCTTTACACCATCGTTATTCCTATTACCGGTCGGATTCTGCTCTCATGCTATGTCCGCTGTGGTTCATCATGACATCCCCTGACTGACTAGATAATGGTTATTTTTGATCTTGTTATTGAACAATTTTTCATAATGATACTTCATTCTTGAATGTGGACTACCAGCGGACCACCAACTGCCTAGTTTGGGAGGTCGCAATGTGTAATATTTTTTAAATTTGTCTAATTTTTAATAATATTGTAAAATATTAAATGAATTTGTTTCACGTGAAATACTATTTATGGGACTCCAGCACAGAAACTGTTTAGTTTTTTTTTCTAGCAAATGTAAAAGTGCGTTTGTTAACTGTGGCTACTAGTCTTAAAGCTGCCAGTGTTCGAACGATTCATTTGATTAATAACGATTTTGTTTTAAAAGTTCACAAGCGCCTCATAAATATAATATATCCTCTGCTAATGTTAAATTTGTCAAACTGACAACACGTTTATTGCAGAAAATCTTAGAGTTTGTGGATACTTAGGATATCTACCACTCTGTATTGCCGGCGGCGGCGACGACTTGGAATTCTGAATCATCTATCAAGGCACCTAGCTCACGCCAGTCTACGAGTTAAGGATCAGGGCAGGTACTCCGTTCAAGTTTTTATACAAAGCGTAATGTGCAGGAAAAATAAAGGAATCGAAAAAAGGTATTTTGTTTTTAAATTGCATATTATTTATCAAAACAAATATGAAGGAAATATATATACTTACGTGATTGTAAAAATTATATATAAATACAAGCCTGTACAAAAAATGTTTTTTATTTTAATAATAACATTTAATTGCTTATAGAGAATACATATGAAGTATTAACCAAATACAAAGTTTATTATTTATTTCGTATCTACATGGAAAAAACGCAATAAGAAAAGAAATGAAAAAATGTTTTTATGAATATCTTTCTTGCTTTTTGCGAGTTGACCTTTAGTATTTATTGAATAAGTGTTTTCTATATATGTACGTAATATACCTCCAAGCTCTCATGTATAAATGGTTACATAGGGAGTATTATATATCTATAAAACCTTTCAAAATAGTGTAAAAACTATAAAACACCAGAAAATATTAAATATGGATACAAAAAATGTAAATAGATTCAACATATAAGAGGTATCTAATAATTATTTATGTAAAATGCATTCCTACGAGTTTCAGCAAAATCTTCATTACTCACTGAATAAATTATGATTTGAGGTAAAAATGGCGACTTAAATGATGCACACATATTTTTTATATCGTCATCGAGCCGAAAGATGTATCGCTGTGTTAGTCGGCTGAGAAAAACGGGTTTTCCATGAAAACTTACATCTCTCCAGTCTAGAAAGTCGGTAATCTTACGAGAACTCTTATTCTGGTCAGACAGTAAGTAATCTTATGAGTGGTACCATCATTCCGGTCAGACAGTCAGTAATCTTATGAGAACTCCCACTATTCTGGTCAGACAGTAAGTAATCTTATGAGTGTTACCATCAGACAGCCTGTATTCTATGATAACTGATATTGCAAGATGATGATTCTGCCTGCAATGCTAAAAATGACCCTATATCTAGATATGATGTTATCATATCTAGTTATAGGGTCATATATGTCTACAGAATATTATTTGTAATAAATTCTGTTGGGAGTTAATCCATTTTTGTTTCAGTCAAATATATATCTGGTATAAAAATAGCCTCGTTTAGGATCAGTCTATGCGAGGGTTGGCTAGCGTATGGTACAGTACAATGTAGTGCGGCTTTACAGTCCATACTCCTTGACAAGCTGGCCAGCGATGACTAGTCTCTGTATCTCGGAGGTGCCCTCGTAGATCTCGGTGATGCGGGCGTCCCGGTAGTGGCGCTCCGCCGGCATGTCGGACACGTAGCCCATGCCGCCCAGGATCTGAACGAGAAAACATCATTATTACATCTTCGGCATCGCTACTATAGCTTCATACAAAAATGTATGAATTTAAAAAAAAAAGTATATTAGTTCCTCCTTTGGCTGTACTAGTGTGGCCTCTGAGTACCTTTCATCGAAATACCGGTAGAGTATACACAGTTTATTTGTATATACGAGTATGTTTTTTTTATAGTAAATACCGCACAAGGGTCCCAACTGCTCCCAACCGCCTAGAGCCAGTAAGACTGTGACATCCCCAATTGGGGTATGTTGTGAGGTTAAAGGTAGTAGGAAGGGGAAGAAGATGGGAAAGAGGAAGGTTGAAAGTATCTGGATATTCAAATCTGGTCACCAAACACGGCTAAAGCCATTTCAAGCAACGTTTCAATTCTGAATGGTGGTCTTTCACCAGGGCGAAGAAGAAGTGTCAGCCGCTCACCTGAATGCACTGATGGGAGGCCATGGTGGCCGTCTCAGAGGCTGCCAGCTTCGCCATGGCGGCCTCCTTGGTGTAGGGCTTCTTGTTGTCCTTGAGCCACGCCGCCCTCCAGGTGAGCAGGCGCGCGGACTCAGGGCGAGGCGCCATGTCGGCCACCTTCTGCTGGATGGCCTGCAGCTTTATGATGGGCTTGCCAAAGGCCGTGCGCTTTGAGGCGTATTCCATCGCTACGTCCAGTGAAGCCTACATAAATATTAAAATAGCATTTAGTTTACATAGAATGCTAGGAGGTTAAATTGAAAGAAAACTATCTGTGTTGGATCCAAAGTTGCGATGAAACACCCAATGTGTTTTCAGCTTCAGATGAATTTGGAAAATAGTGAACTGAAAACGAAAAACTAAAACTCGACAGAAATGTCTAATTATGGATGTGGAACAAATTATGGAATTAGGGAAGGAAAAATGGGAAACCATTCACTCACCGATTAAGTTGAAGTTCTTGATTCTTCTTACACAATTGTATTAATGAAACGAATCACAAAAACACCACGCTTAATTTAGTCTTCTAATTCACGAAACACGACATTTATTTTATATTTTTAGAAGATCAAACATCAAACCAACGAAGCAGCGAAACAAACAAACATCACGTTTTTTCAAACAAAAACTATTCTGTTTCGATTATTAATTGTTTCGAACACGGTGTTGTTGAATACGGAATTCGGTACGGCGAAATGGTTGGATAGGTAGGGACTTGGGTGAAAAGCATGAAGGTAAAAAACCAACAAATTATCACAACCTGCGTCGGCAATATTCAACTGTCAATAAACGACGCGTTATTTCTAAGACCTCCACACTTTATACTATCTGATCAACTAATAAAAAATTATCTTAGCGTTACACTACACATTCATTTTACTGTTGGGAAGTACCTGGCTATTATAGATCTGGTCACCAAACACGGCTAAAGCCATTTTAAGCAACGTTTTAATTCTGAATGGTGGTCTTTTACCAGGGCGATACTTAAGCGTATCTACCACTCTGGAACGTGCCGCAAATATACTTTTTAATAATATATATGACTTGGCGCACGCCGAGTTTGAACCAGCGACCTTTCGATTCATAGTCGAGCATCTTACCACTCGACTATGGAGGCCGCTTAGTGAACAAATAAACAATACTTATCTCGTTGATAAATTAAGCTGTTTAAAATATTGCCACAAATTGCAGGTACAGAATGATGAAGGGTAAAACATTTCTGCTAAAAAAATTATGTTATAAAAGACATAAATGCAATGCAACACCTTTATGAAAATTCCAAAGAATTGTCACAATAATTATTAACAATGTCTAGGTAAAGTAAAAGTTTGAGCACTGATTTGTCCTTCTTCGATCCTCTTTCGATACAAAATTTGTGGTGTCCGCGTTACCTGTGCAATCCCCAGCGCCTGCGACGCGATGCCGATCCTGCCGGCGTCCAGGGACACCATGGCGATCTTAAAGCCCGCCCCCTCCTCGCCCAGCGAGTGCGACTCGGGCACGGCGCAGTCCTCGAACAGCAGCGAGCAGGTGGAGGAACCGCGGATGCCCAGCTTGTCTTCCTTCTTGCCCAGCGCCAGGCCCGCTATGGGCTTCGGGACTATGAAAGCGGAGATGCCTGAAGGGAACGGTTTAACATTGTTATTTTTTTTTAAAAATTGATTTTACGACAGAAATAAACCAATTATAATACTGTGATGCTTTAAAAATAACAATATTATACAGGGCGTAAAAAGACATACCTTGTTGGATTTTAAATAAAACAACTTGCTAGGTTCTCACCTTTTGTCTATTATCCAGTCCCTACCTATATCCCGGTCAGTTTGTTTTTTGATGGTTATCTGTGAATAGCTATAAACAAATCGGCGACGGTGTCGCTACCAACCGGCAAAAGGGACATAACCCGCACCTGACGAGACAGCGGGTATATTCATTGTCATTCGTCTTCAATCGTTCGTCGCAGTAAGTGCCTCCAGGGACTTCGTCTCTTTTCGTTTTTCGTCATTCGCATCGCATCTGTCTCTGGAGGACACATCTCATTCGTCATCCATCGCTCGGGGCAGCCGGCCGTTTCCTCCCAATGACCTCAGGTGAGCAAACTGGCTTAAATCCTCATTTTATCCACAATATATATTCAAATCTTCCATCAAGTAGCATTCGTTTTACAGTCCACTTTAATTTCACAATTCATCCGAAGCTGAAACGTATTCGGCGTTTATCGCAGTTTTCGGATCGAACATACCTTATAGACAAATATGCTAACTAAATAACTAACCATCACGCTGATTCTCTGCAGGGGTAGGCAGAGAAGATGGACCGCCATACAACTCTGTCTTGCCACACACTCCTTGCTTCATTCACATTCGTACATCGTCTCAAACTTACTTTTTTTTAATGTGAATACCGCACAAGAGTCTCAACTGCTCCCAACCGTCTAGAGCCAGTGAGACTATGGCATCCCCGATAGGGATATGTTGTGAGGCTAAGGTCATGGGGAGGGGAAGGAGATGAGAAAGGGGAAGGTTGGGAAGTACCTGGCTATTCAGATCTGGTCACAAAACACGGCGGCTAAAGCGATTTCAAGCAACGTTTCAATTCTGAATGGTGGTCTTCCACCAGGGCGACACTTAGAGTATCTACCACTTCACTCAAGTATTTGATTCACTTGATCGTGCCATATCTTTCTCGGGCGTCCCCGACTTCTTCTACCATTCGCTTTCGCATTAAAGATTCTTCTCACACTCCATTCTTTGTTCATCCGCTCTATCTGCCCAAACCATCTAAGCGTTCCTTTCTTAATCCTATTAATTACGCTCACACCAGCCTCGCATTCTTTCCAGATATCCACATTTTTAACACGGTCATACATGGTTTTACCGCACATATGCCTCAGGGATTTCATTTCTACAGCATTCAGTCTACTTTCATCCTTACAAGTATGCATGATATTGATATTGAAAGCTGTGGCGAGACAAAACTGATGTTAATATAATTTGAAACATACATGAAAGGTATCAAGGTGTTTTAAGTTGGTAATGAGTAGAATCTACGAGTGAGTGAATTGTGTATCCGCCGTAACGGTTAGTCCACTCACCCTTGTGTTTCTTGCTCTTGTCAGTGGTGGCAAACACGACGCCCGCCTCGCTCTCGTAGCCGTTGGTGATCCAGCACTTGGTGCCGTTGAGCCGGTAGGTGCCTCCCTCCAATCGCGCCGTGGTGGCGGCCGCCCCGGCATCCGAGCCGTTGCCGGGCTCCGATAGGGCGAAGCACCCAACGCGCTTGCCTGTAATAAAACCAATTTATAAAATATCATTATGTCAATAACGCCTCTTCAAATATTAACAAAACTTTGTTTATAACGAATACATTTACGGTATTGAGCATAAAAAGATGTTCATCCTAAAAATGACAGTTTATTTGCAATATAACAAATATCGTTGTGATTCATTGATTAAACTGATATTTTAAAGTAAATATGTTTCTATGCTTGCTACTGCATATTAGACATGGGCGGATTCATTCTCGCCAGTGCATTAATTCAGTCTGATTCTCCTGGTTAAGTGAATTCATTAATTTAATTAATTCATTTTGTTGTTTGATTCGATGAATCATTTTGGTTTTGTAGGTATAATACTCACATTTTATGAACTTGCAGATAAAAGAAATTTTATTAAGTTGTTGATTTCTTTCACATTGTAATTTTCCATTTGGGTAACGGCGCTATACAAATTATACAAATATTATTATTATTATTTAAAGGCCTTTAGCCTCTAGTAGCCGGGTAATATAGGTTGGGGAAAAAGTAATTTCGTATTTCGCGCTCTTTTTTTCAACAAGTATATCTCGTTCATTATTGGTCACCCTATAGTCCGGACCTGGCACCAAGCGACTACCACCTGTTTCTGTCTATGGCCAACGCGCTTGGGAGAACAAATTTAGCCTCAAAAGAGGCCTATGAAAATTGGTTGTCCGAGTTTTTTGCTACGAGAGGGGCATTATAAAGTTGGATTCTCGTTGGCAACAAGTCACCGAACAGAACGGTGCATATTTGACTTAAATCGGATGATTGTAATACTTTTTATAAAGCATTGAAATAAAGCGAAAAATACAAAAGTACTTTTTCCCCAATCTTTAGGAAAATATCTCAAAAACGAATATAATAAAATTTCCAACATTTTTTTATTTTTTTTATGTATGTGCGAAAATTACCCGTATTGTTTTAGCAGGCATTAACGCCCCACACGCTGATCCAACGAAATATGCACAAAAGACGGCTTAGTGTATTAATACTATCAGATGCTTATACAATGTCTACATTTTTACTTTGGAATTTTCATAGTTAGTAACGAAATGTGTTAAGTTCTAAAACCTAGCGCTCCGCAGTACAAATTGCAGTACACCTCAAGGTAGTCAAATTTTCATTGGACTGCTATCATAATTGGTCGCTCTCTAGGGGTTAAGTAATGAAGAATAAATTCTGTGTCAAAATTGGAATCAGATTCAGTGTCAAGTAAGGGAATTAATTTTTATGATTCATTCAGTCAGTTTCGCCCATGTCTACTGTAAATACGAAAACAATCAACAAATAACTTCTCGATATTCACTTACGAGAAACCTGAAATCAGGAATATCAAACACTTGAGTATTATGTTTTCTTTTCTACAGTTGTCGTCACGACTAGAGTACATATACATACGTATTTAAAATGGATGGGAGAAGACCTGGTCATTGCACCAATGATTATCGTTGGATGTAATGCATCGAGGGTATGAAACCTGATATTACCATCAACGAAGGGAGTGACGAAGTTCGCCTTCTGGGCATCGGTGCCCCAGGAGACGATGGGCCCGAGGTAAAGGGAGTTGTTGACGGACATGACCACGCCAGCGGACGCGCAGCCGCGAGACACCTCCTCCAGCGCAATGGCGTACGCCAGGTAGTCCAGCCCCGTGCCGCCGAGCTCCTCGGGCACGGCGATGGCCATCAGGCCCAGCTCGCCCATCTTTTTGATCTGAGGAAGATATATTACATGAATGTGATAGCTTGGCAGGCACACAGTGATCATCAAACTCCACATAAAAAAAACTGTCAAACCCCCACTCAACACTGTTCGGATTGAAACATTCAACTTTGCAGGCCGCCAAAAGAGGAACTTTAAAAAAAAAATTATAGTGAATACCCGCACAAGAGTCCCAACTGCTCCCAACCGTCTAATAATAATAATAATTGGCTGATTTATATAGCGCCGTTTTCGTGACAGAGATATCACCTCAAGGGCGCTTTACATCATAATTAACATAAAATTACAACTAAGACATAATATTAACTTATGCTTAATACTTATAACTAGTGACTTACAACTAACATATTGGACCATAACCAGTGGAACTTGGCATCCCCGATCGGGGTATGTTGTGAGGCTGAAGGTAGTGGGGGGAGGAAGGAGATGGGGAAGAGGAGGGTTGGGAAGTACCTGGCTATTCAGATCTGGTCACAAACGGCTAAAACCATTTCAAGCAAGCAACGTTTCTGTATGGTGGTCATTCACCATGGCGATACTTAGTGTACCTACTACTCTGGAGCGTGTCGCAAATATACTTTATATTATTTTATATGAATTAAATGTGTTATGACACATATTAATTAAATAAAAGTTAATGGCGCACGCCGGTTTTGAACCCACGACCTTTGGATTCGTAGTTGAGCGTCTTACCACTCGACCATGGAGGCCGTCAACTGACGAATGATTTATTTTTTAAATCCATAAATTTATTGTACTCACAATATCTACACTGCAAATTTAAGTGTGTCAAGTTTTACGTCATTCACAGTTAAAGCAGCACGCCTCTAATTAATAAAAAATCCCAGATTACAAATAACCTGACTATATTTGAATTACTCACACTTCCATCATTATAAGCGAAAAATGTTGCTAATTTAGCAGAGGATTGAATCCGCAATGCCCGGGTGGGAACCCAATGCTTCGGACCACTCTGCTACTAACCGGAACAAGCTGCCATCTTATGTGCGGGATAATATCTCAAATGCCAGTTCCAAGGCTAAAATAAAAAGCTTATTTCAGACAGCAGAATGCTGGAACATAACCTAACCTAACTACCATTGTTTAATTTCCTCTCCCTATTCTAATTGAAGACTTTTATCAATTATAAATATTTGAACTGTTGGATTATCATTTGATTACATATTTACATTCATAAAATTCGCACTATTATTTTTATTCCCACTTATTAGTGACTGGTTGGAAAAAATTGCCACCTGGTAATAAGCCCAGCTTTGTACTACAATTAAATATAACACGACCGAACCTGACTCAGTTAGTGTCAGACCTCACAGCAAGAATAGATATGGAGAGAGAGCTAAACATTTTTACCCAACCTTTACAAATTTTTCAATAAATCACTTTCTCCCGGTTTTTTCGTCGTAAACCGCGAGAGAGAAAGAGACAAGACAAGTTGTCACATAATATCGCACCACTTTTCGGTATGTAAGCATATTTTCCGTCTCCGGCGACTCCGCCCACTACGTTTTGTTATGCGACACAATTCAACAGTTTTTTAGGTTATATCCTATATTTTTGTTGATAACAAGACTGTGAAAAAGTGGTTATACAAATAAACGCTACTTATGTCGACATGTGCTATGAATGGATGTATAATATAAATATCTAGTCCTAGCCCTAGCCACGCCCGAGTCAGGAAAAAATCAACGATCTTGACTACACAAGCTATCCCTCTCGGTATATTATTGCTCTGAGTGTCAGACAGGTAGTGAGATTACTACACTGAAATATCACAAAACTGCGCTTTATAAATGCAATTTTATTATTATTAGTATATTTATTGCTTCAAGTACAGCGCCCTATTTTGAACATTGAAAGAAAGTCTCGACTTACCTGTTCGGTGGGATAGAGGTGCTCCCGGTCAAACTTGGCCGCATTGGGTTTCAGTTCGCCGTCGGAGAAGTCACGGCAGGTCTTCTGCAGCATCTGGTGCGTCTCCGACAGGGCGGACAGAGACGCAATACCGCGCGACTGAGCGCCATTTCCTTCAAATATAAAAATAAATTATATTAAATCCAAATTTATAATATCGCTGAAGCGCCATTTTGGGAAGTTTACACCAGAGCACATAAGTCTTCAGTACCTAACTGGTTGCATTTTGAATAAAAAAGTTAACTCAGGTAACTCAATGCTCTCATTGAGTTAACCGAAGCGATAAAAAGCTAAAAAATTCCAAGCTTGTGTCGCTTGAGTCAAGCCTTCTCCCAAATGGTAAATATATTTTAGATGGCTGAAGAGCCACAAAATTCTTAAGAATAAAACGGGAGTTAGAGCATTCGATACAAACAAAAAAAATTACGATATATACAAACAAATTAGAGTGAAAATGTATAAAAACATGTATTCCAGAATGAGGTGTTAATATACTATATGTACTATATACTATAATGGAAAAATTATAGAGAAAAGGATAGTGTTAGATGTGTGAACTATTTTACCGATTTGTGGTCAATTATTTAGACGAGACCTTTAGACTCCTAGGCCCCAGACAGGCCAATGAAATTGATTATCTGTTCAATAAATAATTTCAATATTTGATCAATTTCACTCGAAGTAAGATAAAATGGACTTTATTTCGGGCACACACACCTTGGAACATACTTCTATCTCTTCAGTCAGAGCATTCGATGCAGAAAAAAACCGATCAAAACTGCATATTTAACTCATTTTTGACCAAAGTGCCGCTTAAGCCTCTTTTCCTTTCCAGCGAAGATATTATGTTTGCATTAGACGTCTTTTACTGAATGCATTTCGAAATCAAGTTTCCTAGACAATGTATTCAAATACAGCTATAGCTTGACACCGATAACTTAGCAGTCGGTGGTATTACTAGTGTAGATTTTTTTAACACAAAATAATCAATGCATTTAAAAAACAGTTTGTTCATTTGTTAATTCCTTCTTGTTATCCTTGTCAAGCTGTACACTGAAATAATAAATGGTCGCACAGCCATGATAAGAGACATACGTAAATAATTAGAACTAATAAATTATGTATTCATATCGGGCAAAGTATGATAAAAAGAATGACCTCTTGTTACGTGTGAGCAAATAAATCAGAGGTATTACGGCAACAATTTTAATTTTGCCGGTGAAAAAATTCGTTGTAAGTGAATGACGTAGAATAATTACGGCGAAGAATATTAAAATTTACACACCGTTAGAATACAACTACTTGTAGGTATCGCAACCAGAGTTGAGGCAAACACAGTACTCACACAGGTGCATTTTTTAATACATGTTTCAAACATGTTATTAGACTTAACGGAAAAGAAAGTTCCATTGAAAATTGAATGATTTAATTTAAATTTTAATATTATAACAGTTATTTCCTTCGCTGTCACACGTTTGGCGACAATTTACAATGGAACTGATTTGTTGTATTAAAAGAGTGAGTGGAGTTCGATACAGAGACGTAGTATTTATTTTAAATTTAAACAAGAATAAATGAAAAGAGACTTGAAAGGATTTTCCCTTATAACTTTAAAACTTCAAACAATATTTTACAAACAAAACAAACTGAAAGGCCGACGGCGCACAATTCAATCGAACGTTTACAGATATTTCTTACTTAGAACTCAAAGACCTTGCTGAAGGGGAACAACACGCAATCAGTCTCAGGTCTTGAGACTAGGTTCTGGATCTTTCACTGAGTTCTCAAAGACCTCACTGAAAGGGAACAACGCGCAATCAGTAATCAGGCCTTGAGACTTGTTCTGGCTCTCTGATGTTTCAAGGACGAGCAGCACCTTTTATAGGCCGGCTGGCAGCGGCCTTTAGCACGTAGTGGGAGTAGTAGATGAAATTTCTAGAATTGCGTCGGCGATTGCCCAATTGGAGTCCGGCCCTGGATCTACACAGCTCGGCATTGCTAGAGAGGGACAGTGCTTTAGGCGGGAATGAGAAAGTATTCGGAGCCGCGCGCCTTGTCGCGTTATAATATGTAATAAAAATAATCTGAAATATTCAGATTATTTTTAATAAGTAGACATAAGCAAGACAAAAGGCTGTTTCTCAGTGACGTTTGGCAAGGACATCACTGTCTGAAGTGTATACATTTCACCAATGTGCACAACTTAAGTTTGTGTTGTTCGCCTCAACTCTGATAGCGCGACCTATACCATCACATTATAATGAAACCTGTTTAAATTCTTAGAATTAATAACTAGGTAGTTATGTTGACTCGGGTGACAATAATTTATTGTGCAAAAGGAAAGAACGGAATGAGCAAAAAAAAAACAAGTTTTGAGTTAAGTATGGAAAATTGTTCCTTAGATGCATATCTAGCAAGGAAAAATGAGATGAGTCGGAGAATAAAATAATGTGCTATTATTTTTTTGAAAAAGTACATGTAACATACAAAAAACCAAATTCCTAAATTTTGTTTTGGCTCTCCTGAACATCTGCGTATATTGACTCATTCCGTTCTTCCTTGCGCACACAGCATTATGTTAATAAATATTTATTTATTCCGCTTTGTTTCTTAATTTTTTAATATTTACTTTTTGTTTTAATTTAATTTGAACGAACAATATTTCATTACCTTTTAAAAATAATGTACAAGGTTTGCCATCTTTCAAATCATTGTAATGTTAGCTAAATAGTTACAAATTTGCTTGAAATGGCCATGTTTGGTGACCAGATCTGAGTAACCAGGTAACTTCCTCTCCCCTATCTCCTTCCCTTCCCCTCTCTACTCCATTCAGCCTCACAAGATACCCCGATTAGAGATGCCATAGTCCCACTGCCTACAGACAGTTGCGATTCTTGTGCGGTATTCACATCAACAAAAATTATAAGAAAACACACTTATTGCTAGCATTTGGACTCTCGTAAAATATGTTCACATTAAGAAACGCTTGAAAAATTTTAACTTACAAAAAGAAAAAAGCCGAAACAAATCAAGTAATTACAAACTATTTCAACACTTTAACATTCACAACATTTTGGTATCTGCTTCTACATCGTGGACAATGTATAATTTTGCGTAAATTTCAGACAGAAAAAGGTGTGCAAATTTCATGAAGCTAGAGAGCTCACCAGCAGAGTTTTGCTTCCATCAAACAAACCGATTTTTACCGCGACCAATAAAAATCAACTTTCTCAAGTAAGTATGTAATACATTCTTATTTCAATTTATAACGTAATATGTTGTAATGACCACTACGAAACTGTTTTCAAAATATCAATTAAAATAATAACAAATAAATACAAAATGACAAAATCATCGAACTAAATATTATTTTAACTTCCAAATAACACGCTCCGGATATTTTATTCTCAGGTAGAATTAGTAAGTTAAATTTTCATATTATTACATTCTTCGTTTTATGTTTAACAATAAAGTAAACTTAAAAATATTTGTCACAATATTATTATTACGAATAAATTAAAGCTCATACCTAAAACGGAACTCACTGCTGTTTTGGCGTAGAATCTTAGAGCCATTGTTTTCAAGTTCTAGCTGCAATAGTTTGAATAATTTGTCTGAAATAAATGTAAAACAGCTTCTTAAAACTGAAATAAGTTACTGAAATGAACTTTGTCCTGACGTATCTGACAGCTGAGCGCCTGAAATTATATTATTAAAAATAAAACCCTCCGCACACGGAAATAAGAAATTATTCCATTTCTAAGGTAGGATTTTATTATTATCTTATTATTTGATCCATTATTATTATTCTTCTGGTGCCTTCTCCTATCGTAAGATGGCTATCATCAGGAAAATCTACACCCTGCTGGCAAACTATGGTGAATTTGCACTTGTACTAGTTACGTAGTTTTGAACCATTAGGATTCATTCGTCTTACTATTAGTATTTTCTAAGAATAATTATCCCTTAGATGAATTAAATAATGTAGATACGTTACTGAGACAACGCGCCCGGTTGCACTAAACCAAGTCAACGAGACATACCTTCGAAACACGCTCCATATAGCTATCTCTTCCGCACACACATATTCTTTGAATGGTTATCCTTTTCATACGCGGGTGAAACATTTAGTGGTACAACATTAGTGGTGCTATATTTTTCGTAAGATTTGTATGAATATGATGTGTCTTGTATTTTACGTCTATGAATTATCCATTCCTCTTTTTTACCAATATCCACTTTGTACGATGCAACCTGAAACAACGACATAACTGCACGTTAGTTTAAGATCTAACGTTTAATATACTGCCCTGAGAAATTTAACGTATAAACGTATCGAACGGTTAATAATTGAGTGGACAAACGCGTCGGATTCCTACCTGGACGTCGCGGGTTCAATTCTTCTGCTGGCTAAGTCTTCCATTGTTGCACAAGCACAAGCAACATCTTCCGCTTATTATGGTGGCAGTAGTTTTTCAAATATTGTCAGGTTATTCGAAACCCGGGAATGTTTGTCTTTCTAAAAACAAAAAAAAACCGCAATCGGTAGGTGCTAAGTCCTCCATCGTTGCACAAGCACAAGCAATATCTTCCGCTTATTATGATGGTAGTAGGAGTTTTTCAAATATTGTTTAGTTATTCGTAATTCCGGAATGTTTGTCTTTCTAAAAAAAATAGAAAAAAAAAAACAGAAATAGAAACTCAACTGGTTGGTTGCAAAAATTATAGTAAAATTGGTCGTTTGCAAAGTATCATTAGTTTTATTTCCAATTCCAGATTGAATATTATTTAACAAACTTACGATGAATGTGTGGGTCCTATTTTATTTTCCCTAAGTAAAATGGAGGTAAGTATTTTTAGTTTAGTGTGCTGGTATCACTGGAGCTAGCTGTCACCAGCAGCGGACATAGATTGCGGCTGTCATAATCTCAACAATCGGTTCACTGTGTAACATCGCCTACCGTTTCACTAATTATTAAGTTCCGTTTAACAAATTCACTATTTAATCAGTTTTATAATTATTTTACTCTCCCACATCTGCAAATATGGTAAATACCTTAATGAATCTATTTAAATTAGAAAAAAATAACAAATAATATTAAGTGATATATGTACAATTTATTTTCAGTGTCGAATTACTATCATCGATACAGTCATCAATTGAAACAAATAAAGCAGTTGACACAAGTATAGTTTTCATGATCATATTGATTAAAGCTCTCTAGATTCAATTAGAAATCTCTCTCACGACCGAAATGCTACTGGAAATACATTATGATTAATGTAATGTGTCAAGAATTGTCATCTATTTACTTTATAATTTGATACCAATAAATGCCTTGTACATATTAATGATATATTACCCAGAGTTGCCCTAATTTATAAACTAAATGGTCATGTATACTAACAGACATTGCATTTTTTGATAAATGTAGGAGGGATCTAAAATAATGCATTTAAAACGAAACTATAAAATTTGTTGTGACTTTTGCCTGGAATTTCTAGGTCAACCCAATTATTTTCAGCTCCCAACATCATCTCGATCATGAGTTAAAGAACTTTGAAATTTCCATTTAATCGTCCCACATACATCCAAAACGTGCTGTA
Organism: Drusus annulatus; assembly: GCA_022651775.1. Taxonomy (NCBI): domain Eukaryota; kingdom Metazoa; phylum Arthropoda; class Insecta; order Trichoptera; family Limnephilidae; genus Drusus; species Drusus annulatus. The sequence goes on from JAGWCC010000214.1 coordinate 809,389, forward strand.
TATTAGTTATATCCATGTACATTCGAGCGTTTGAGTCCATTGAAAAATGGGGAGTAATAATAATAATATTATTTGGATGATTTGTATAGCGCCGTTTTTGTGAAAAATTACCTCAAAGGCGCTCTACAGATCTTATTTTCTATTATTACATATTAATTCCTAGTTTAAATAATAAAATATACAGGAACATACATACCTGGCAGGTCCCATCAGATAAACACACTTATTAACTAAAAATTTTAATTATGATTTTTATTTCTTATGTTTTTTTATTCATTTATTTTTATTTTTATTTATTTTTTCCGATTTAGGGCATGGAAGCGAAATTAAAAAATGGACTTTCTGGATTTGTCGTACAGTACAAGATTTGGTTAAAATTTGTATATCTAAAGGTGATTGGTCGAGAGACAGATTATGTTGAGATTCTTTTAATGAATTTAAGGATATGAGAGCCTGAAAAGGTAAGTTTTCAGTTTCGATCGAAATTCTGTTGGGCTCGTTATACATCTCAGTTCCGGAGGGAGTTTATTTCAAGCCCTCAGCCCTGATACTCCTGCGACGCGATCTCCAAACTTAGCATTTGGATTGCGTTTGGGTTCTATCAGCCTTCCGATGGCCGATGGCGTTGCTGATCTAAGAGTCGACTGCCTTGGAAGAATGTTTTCTGGAATGCATAGTTCGGTGATGTACAGTGGGGCCATTTCGTTAATGGATTTAAACACCATCCAGCACAACTTGTACTGAATTCTTTCAGTGCACTTGAGCCAGTGAAGGTTCCGAAGGTGCTCTGAAATATGCGAATATTTAGATACCCCGGTGATAAGCCTTGCTGCAGCATTAAAAACTGATTGGAGTTGGTAGTGCGAAGGCTTGTATAGAAACGGTAATTAAGTGTACTTGGCTACAACTAATAATATCTTAACAATATGTTTTTTATGTTGTGTCTATGCAGACACTTAGTTTTTCAAACTGTGAAATAATGATATAAGACGCCTTATTTCTACGAAAATAGTATAATATTTTAATGGTTTAGATCACAAATGTCTATGTGATTTGAGAGTTAAACGTTACGTGGATCATCGACCGCCCCTGTACTTTTAATTTATTAGATGTATTGATAATATTAGGTGTGTATTAAATAAAGAAATCAATCTTTTTTGCTTCAGTTGGTGCTGGTGTTAGGCGACATGCACATCCCGCACAGGTGCAGCAACCTGCCGGCCAAGTTCAAGAAACTGCTGGTGCCCGGCCGCATCCAGCACATCCTCTGCACCGGGAACCTGTGCACCAAGGAATCCTACGACTACCTCAAGACCCTGGCCAGCGACGTGCATGTTGTCAAGGGGGACTTTGATGAGGTGAGAAACGGGTTATTGACAGGATATTGAAAGAAGGGTGAATGCAGGAAACTCCATTAATGGAGGACTGAACGCTGTTGGCGCAAATAAGAAATTGTCCAAAGAAGCGAGGCTAGCAGTCCACAATGGAGTGCTTATACCAACCCTGATGTATGGCAGTGAGGTATAGAACTGGCAGAAGAAGAATGAAAGTAGACTGAATGCTGTGAAAATGAGATCCCTGAGACGTATCTGCGGTAAAACCATGTAAAAAATGTGGATATCCGGAAAGAATATAAGGCTGATGTAAGCGTAATGAATAGGATCAAGAAAGGGACGTTTATATGGTTTAAGCATGTAGAGCGAATGAAATTAGAAAGGAGTGTGAAAAGAAAATATGATGCGAAAGCGAATGGAAGAAGAAGTCGAGGATGCCCGAGGAAGACATGGCACGATAAAGTAAATCAAATACTTGAATCGGGTCATGTGAAAAAACTTGCAGTGGTTATACAAATAAATCAAACATGATGGTCATATGTGCTATGCGTGAATGTTCAAATGAGACCAAAGAAAGATTATAAAACATCACTTTTTAGAGGTATTTCAACAGTTTTAAATATTTTTGACCAAACTTTAGAATATTCACATTTTTAATGATAAAATTAAAAATTGTTTCCAGAACACCAACTACCCCGAGCAAAAGGTGGTGACGGTAGGCCAGTTCCGGATAGGGCTCTGCCACGGCCACCAGATAGTGCCGTGGGGCGAGCCCGAGGCGCTGGCGCTGGTGCAGCGCGCCTTGGACGTGGACATCCTCGTCACGGGCCACACGCATCGATTCGAGGCCTACGAGCACGAGAACAGGTTCTACATCAACCCGGGCAGCGCTACCGGCGCCTATAACCCTCTCGTTGTGTGAGTACTTAACCTGACAGTTATTTAAATTGTCTTACCACCATCACTCTCCAGTCGTACGTTGAAAAAAAAGACCTAACAGTTCAGTTGAATATCACTGCCTCTTGCTCTCAACAAACATTTCATCATCACAGTGCTATCCAAAGGTGGGATTTGGCCACTCCACAAATGCTCTACGCGAGCTGCTGTCTCTCGCCATTCCCTTTCAGTCCTCAGTCCTTCCTCGGCCTGCCTCTAGATCACTTCCACTGCAGTCACCTGAAATTATCAAACATTAATAGTTATAAAATCAACTTATCATTGATACGGAGATGGTAACTTAACGGTGCATTTTTTATAGTGAATACCGCGCAAGAGTGCCATCTGCTCTCAACCGTCTAGAGCCAGTGGAACTATGGCATCCCCAATCGGGGTATGTTGTGAGGCTGAAAGTAGTTGGGAGGGGAAGGAGAAGGGGAATAGGACGGTTGGGAAGTACTTGGCTATTCAGATCACAAACGGCTAAAGCCATTTCAATCAAGCAACGTTTCGATTCCGAATGGTGGTCTTTCACCAGGGCGGTACTTATCTACCACTCTGGAACGTGCTGCAAATATACTTTATATTATTTTACATGAATCAAATTAAATAAAACTTATTTGCGAATGCCGTGTTTGATCCCGCGACCTTTGGATTCGTAGTCGAGTGTCTTACTACTCGACCATGGAGGCCGTCAAACTCATGCATAACTCTTTTATGCAACAGGCCATAAGCCCATTACGTTATCTTTTATATTTCATCCTATTCCTTTGACTCGCCCAGTTCCTTTTAATGAAGTTCACCAGGGTTTGTTTGGCGTTGTTATTGGGTGTTTGGCGATGTCTCCTGGTTCCACGGCATGGCTTCCCAGATATCTGAGCCTTCTTCCCATCATGGTGGAAAATTAGCACCACAGATGAATCAATGGTGTTTCTTCGCCCTCTCCATATTTCTTACGGCTATTGATGCTACACAGCTGGAGTTTTTAGTCCTTAAGTACCAGTGTCCTATATAAAAATACAAAAAGTAATTTTACGAATTATATTTAGAAAGCCCTTCAAGCACCCAACAACGCCACTCTTTCAACTTTTGGGAATCCTCCATATCAGACAGTTATATCTTAAAATAGTGTTAAAAATAACTCATTCTTCAAAATCTTTAATGTATATCACACATAATAAAAACACAAGGGCCAAACAACAAAAAATACTTTTAGTACCTAAATACAATACAGCTTTTGCACAAAGGCACCATATGTACATCGCGCCTCACACTTACAACAAACTCCCACCACTGACTGTAGCCATCACCAATATGTATTCCTTTAATCAAAACATTACTAAATGGCTAATGAGTAAGGACCGCAAGGAAATTGAAGATCTCCTAAAATAGCACTTGAAATTCTTCACCATGACAAACTAGAACATTGTGTAACAAATATCATCATTTTTTTAAAATTATTCTACTTGTATTCACTGTCACTTACCTCAGAACAGGTTCTTTGACCTAGTGAGGTAGGTAATGTAAAAAAAAAAGTTAATAAATAAAAAAATACCTGTAACAGTCATTATAGCTGCCTCAGTGAGTTTTTACTCATATCGAGTGCTCTGGATTGTCTCAATCCGGATGCTTTTATCTCATTCTTTTCCGCGTTGGGTTTCGATCAACTTTTCATGTATTACAACTGGCTTCTCAAATAAATTTCCATGTTATATATAAATCTGTGTCCTCTAGATCGGTGACCCCCTCCTTCGTGCTGATGGACATCCAGAGCGGCACGGTGGTGACCTATGTGTACCAGCTGCTCGGAGACGAGGTCAAGGTGGAGAGGATCGAGTACAAGAAGCCATAGTCACACACAAACACACACGCGGGCGTCCAACGGAATGCAATCCTTTCAAAAGTCTCGATACCGATAAGTAAACTGCTATAGGCGTACGATTGACAGCTCCGTTGTAACCTCTCTCTCTTTCTCATTAACGACACATGCAATAGAAAGAGTTATTACAACAGAATTCTCAGCGACAGGACCATAGACACTAGATTTTCTGGTAAATTCCCCGGAAACGGCGATGAAATTGGAACCTTGTTGTAGTGAGAATGTTTAACGTCTACGGCACATTACATATTGTTATCAAGAGTTTTTTTCATGGATTGTGCATTAGTTAACTGTGCAATCAACCAGATGCCAACATTTGAAGTGTGTGGGTAGTGTTGTTTGAACTATATCGATCGCTGCGAGGCATATAGCGGGAAATTTGCGAATTTTCCTCAAAGAAGCATTTGATGTTGAAAATAAAATTATTCCTTACATCGGGGTGTTTTTAAATCCTTTTGGTTCATTTTATTTATCTGAAAGAAAGTAGCTAAAGAAACGCCAATTACACAATAATTATATTGTGACGTATATCATCTTTAGCTAGTCAACAGATATTATTTCATAAACTTGTATTACAGCTGATAGGAATCTCTGTACCTACATAAATGGGAGTGTCTATGTTTAAATTCATCAAATCTGTCCTACGTAAAGCACGCTTTCCATAAATCTGTGTTTTTACTGGAGCAAAATTAAGTGTACATTTTTCAGTATAATTTCTGACACAATTGTAACAAAAAACTAAACCAACGTTGATTTTGTACTACAATAGATTTGTGTATAGAGGATTTAAATATGACACATTCAAATATTAAGTTTTATAACATACATATATTTTTTGATAATGTTCTGCCGAATTAATGGATACTTCAAATAAAATCTTCATAGTAAGTGACTCACACCTCTCTCTTAATATGTAATCATTATTATTGGATCTAATTTGTGAATTTTGTGGTTTTCAAATGTCTTACTGAGAATTCCATACATTCCAGAGTGGGGTAAATATTTTTTTATTATTTTTCAAATCTATAAATCAACACAATGTTTCAAGCATAAAAACCACTAATAATTTGAAAGATAGATAATGAATAATTATTTAAATAATCAATGTATAAACGCATAATGCCATTTGACACAAGTAACATTTCTAAAACAAAACCATGTGTAATTATGATGCAGAACATTAAAATATTTATTTAAAAGAAAATTTTCTTCGAATACTTGTTTCTTACAAACTAAAATAGTTGTCATATTTTTGGTTTTGAAATATGCAAGTTGTTGATTTTCAGTTTATATTTCAATTTTTTTAAATGCACGCCCAATTTATCTGTTCCGTACTCGCAATGTCTTAAAAATTCACATAATTTAAGAAAAAACATCTAAAATAAATTTAATGGGTAATACAAACAATTGTACATCTTTTTAGTTACACGAATTATAGCCATTTGTATAAACTATTATATTTTTGAGTTTATATTATCATATAATTATTTGTAAGATATTTTTTATTGTAAATATTTAATAAATAATTAAGAATATTGACTGATTTTTGGTATTTGTTGAATTTAATCAAGTAATCGACAGAATTGATTTGGTTTGCTGAATTAATTAAAACAGTTCATTAGAGAATCAAAATATACACAATGCTATCATAGCAAATTGGATTGGCTTCGTACATTAAAACGTGAGAAGAATGGAACAAATTGATCATGAAATTAATAAACATAAGATCCTCAATATTCACAATATGAAATGTATTCATTTACTGGAGGACTGAATGCAGTTGTGGAAAATTAAAATATGTTAAAGGTAGGGAGGCTAGCAGTTGTCCATAATGGAGCTCTGATACCAACCCTGATATATGATAGTGAGGAATGGAACTGGCAGAGGATGGACAAAAGCAGAATGAATGGAGTGAAAATGAATGAGATTCCTGTTGCAAATATATCTATGACTTAATTACGAATAATAACAGTGAACTTATATAGCGCAGTTTTGTGATATTTCACCTCAAGTGCGCTTCATACTAAATTAATTATGCTGATAAGATTAACAAACAAGGAGAAAATAATGCATAATATGTATACAAATTAAAACTATCTAAAATCATGATCGTTATCATTAATCATGAGAGAAAAAGGTTCAGATATGGGTATAACAGTGTATGTGTACATCAACAAATTAAAAAAACAATTTGCCAGAAGCTAAGGGTACAAAAATTCAGATGAAACGTATGAATTCATATTACCATATTTGTCAAATCAAAGAAAAGGAAATTAGATTTTGGACAGTTAATATGTAAGTGAAGGAAAAGATCCAAAAAGATTGCAAGGCTAATGAGCAATATTGAAAGAAGGGACGCTTTTATGGTACAAATATGTAAAGTGGATGCACGGAGAAAGGAGATAAAGGAGGCGTGGATGAACCAAGTTGTGGCATTCCATCTTCTCTAGCTGCCCCTGAAATGCGAGAGGGTTAGTATCGACCTCCGTGAGCGAGCAGTTAAGATGCTCGACTACGAATCCAGGGGTTACAAATTATTGAATTAAAATAATACGTAGTAGGTACCTATATCTGCGGTACGTTCCGGAGTGGTAGATAGTGTAAGTATCGCTCTGGTGAAAAACTACCATTCAGTATGGAAACGTTGCTTGAAATGGCAATAGCTGTGTTCGGTGACCAGATCTGAATAGCCCGGTACTTCCCAACCTTCTTCTTTTTCATTTCTAATAATATCTATTTAGTAATACATAATTTCAATTCTTTTAAAAACCTAAAAATACCTTGTGGAGGTCGTAGGGTGATTGGGAGACCTAAAACTTAGGTGGCTGGACGGGGTGGAAGCTAACGCCGCAAGGAGCTGGAGGAAGACAGCAGGAGACCGGTAGAAGAAGTTTCTCAGAGAGAGAAATTGCATATAACGAAGGATGCCTGAATTAAAAATTAACAACAATCAGAAATAAATATTATAAAACAATATACATATATATATATATTGAGAGCTACTGGTTGTCAGCTTAAGGCCAGTAGGAAAGATTAGTATAAAAGGAGGTATATTACGAGACAGACGAGTCGCTTGTACTGTCAGAATGTTGAAATCGCAGCTCGGAACAGCTATCTCCATATTTCTTATTCAGGTGAAAAACCAACATGATATACTCGTAATTTCAACAAAAACACACCTCGATCCCTGTGTGGCTAGCAGTCCATAATGGAGTGCTGGTACCAACCCTGATGTATGACAGTGAGGCGTGGAGCTGGCAGAGGAAGGATGAAAGTAGAATGAATGCTGTAGAAATGAGATCCCTGTGTGGCTAGCAGTCCACAATAGAGTGCTGATACCAACCCTGATGTATGGCAGTGAGGCGTGGAACTGGCAGAGGAAGGATGAAAGTAGAATGAATGCTGTAGAAATGAGATCCCTGTGTGGCTAGCAGTTCACAATGGAGTGCTGGTACCAACCCTGATGTATGACAGTGAGGCGTGGAACTGGCAGAGGAAGGATGAAAGTAGAATGAATGCTGTAGAAATGAGATCCCTGTGTGGCTAGCAGTCCACAATAGAGTGCTGATACCAACCCTGATGTATGGCAGTGGGGCGTGGAACTGGCAGAGGAAGGATGAAAGTAGAATGAATGCTGCAGAAATGAGATCCATGTGTGGCTAGCAGTCCATAATGGAGTGCTGGTACCAACCCTGATGTATGGCAGTGGGGCGTGGAACTGGCAGAGGAAGGATGAAAGTAGAATGAATGCTGTAGAAATGAGATCCATGTGTGGCTAGCAGTCCATAATGGAGTGCTGGTACCAACCCTGATGTATGGCAGTGGGGCGTGGAACTGACAGAGGAAGGATGAAAGTAGAATGAATGCTGTAGAAATGAGATCCCTCAGGCGTATGTGTTGTAGAATCATTTGTGACCGTGTTAAAAATGTGGATATCCGGAAAGAATGCGAGGCTGATGTAAGCGTAATTAATAGGATCATGAAAGGGACGCTTGGATGGTTTGGACATGAAGAGAAAATAAATATGACGCTGTGAGTTGCTCCAATGAAAATATTAAAAGCATCCTTAATCCTCTCACCATGTTTTACGTCAATAATAAACATACCCTCCCTTCCGAATGATTAGCAAACTCTCAAGCTCGTATGATTGACCTTGTAAGTGAAAAGTGGAGCTAGACACAAACCACATTTTTAAAATAATTTAAAATACGTTTGTATGTATTTAAAAAGAAATTGATCAGAAAATTTCTTTTCGTTTTTTTATCATCTCTGATTTTTCGCGTTATGAAAGTTAATCCAGGTGCATGATTCTGACGACCTCCGTGGAGGATTAGTCAAGATCCTCAATTACAAATCCGGAGGATGTGAGTTCAAATCCCGGCGTGCACAAGCAAATATTATTTGATTAATATGTGTTACTTCATATTTAATTAGTGTAAAATAATATATTTGCATTGTTTTAAAGTGACAGTGATGTCCTTGCCAAACCGTCACCGAGAAACAGCCTTTTGTCTTGCTTACGCCTAGCTGGACGGTCCCCGTGGCCGAGTGGTTAAGGCGCTCGACTATGAATCCAGAGATTGCGGGTTTAAGTACCGGCGTGTGCAAATAAAACGTACTTAATTAGTACCGTTTTGTTTCACATTTAATTATTATAAAATAATACATAGTATATTTGCGGCACGTTCCAGAGTGGTAGATACTCTAAGTATCGCCCTGGTGAAAGACCACCATTCCGAATCGAAACATTGCTTGAAATGGCATTGGCCGTGTTTGGTGATCAGGTCTGAATTGGTATTTCCCAACTTTCTTCTTCCCCATTTATTTTCCATCCCCACTTCCTCCAGTCTCATAACATGCCCCAATTGGCCAGCAATAGTCCCACTGGCTTGAGACAGTTAGGACTCTTATGCGGTATTCACATTTAAAAAAAAAAGTAGTTGATTAATATATAACTGAATATATTTTATAATTTGATTTTAGGCGGTAACACTCGAATCAAATGCTATATGTAAGTACAACAAAATTAATTTATTACGATAGCTTGCTTTGCTCGATACTGTTTGTGGAATATGATTCAAATTTTGATTTTTATCATTAATATTTGTCACATGAATGTTTCAGTTCTGCCGACAGTATACAGGGAGGAGGTGGGATTTGGGGCTCAGTTCCCCCACAGTGTCCTGCTGCAGTTCCAGGGGCCCGGAGGGGCGCGCCGGTGCCGGGGCTCTCTGGTGGGCCCCCGCTGGGTCCTCACAGCGGCACACTGCGTCAATGAGTAATTCAAATCATAACTTAGAAGACTTCATTCCAATGCAATAATTGTTAAAATTTCAACAGACGTCACTCCTCCAAAAAGTTTTTTATTTAAAATGGCTTTTTTTATACAGTAGTGAAAATACATATATTCACTGTGTTAAATATATCAAAAGAATAATACAACTAAAAAAATTGTAATTTAAATAAAAAACAATTTTGTTTTAAGCCACTTTATTTATACACATATAACAATTCGACCGGTTTCGGTTAAACTTAACCTTCTTCAGGAACGTATATATATAAATAGTTTTAAACTGATGGTATGAACGTATATATATAAACAGTTTTCAGTTTATATATATACGTTCTGAAGAAGGTTAACCAAAAACCGGTCGAATTGTTATATGTGTATAAATAAAGTGGCTTAAAACAAAATTATTTTTTATTTAAATTATAATGTCAAGCTACAAAGTGATTGCTTCCTTCGATAAATTAAAAAATTGTAATATATATGGCAAAAAGAAACATTTTGAAGGAAAATTTTAGATATATGATCGATAGTGGGTGTGTAAATTGAGTACCTATATATTTTATTTTTAACTTTTCAAAATGTTAGCTTTATATAGGATTATTTTTGATTAATTTAATTTTTTGTGATATTTATCGGTCAGAGTTGAATATTGATTTTCAATATTACATAATCTTGGTATTGGTGAATTATGATGTGAATTACTTTTAGTGATGTTTATGTAAAAAGGTAATAATTGACTGAATTAATTGAGGTATGTGAATGTTAATTAATTAAGTATTTATTTATATACGTCCTTTAAAGAAATTTAAATATTATCATTTTTTTAAAAACAATATACCCATAAATGACCGGTCGGTAGCTGAGTGGACAAACGCGTTGGATTCCCACCCGAGCGTCGTGCGATCAATTCCTCTGCTGGCTAAGTCCTCCACCATTGCACAAGCAACATCTTCCGCTTCTTATGATGTCAGTAGGAGTTTTTCAAATATTGTCAAGTTATTCGTAATCCGAGAATGTTTGTCTTTCTTTTTTAAATAATAACAAATAAAAAAACAGTGCATAAAATATTGTACAATCAAGAAAAAAATAGTATTGAATAACATTGTTATGGTAGAGCTCTACTTTATCGTCTTTCGGTTTTTACTATCGCGGAAATTTAAGAATTCTCACTTTCTGCCCACCTTCTAACTAATTAACAATGAATATTATTACTATTATTAATATGATTTATCGAAATAATTTCTTTCCTTGTGTTCAGTGTGAATTCAGTGCAGATCCGCATGGGTTCCGACAGCCTGAGCGAAGGCCTGCAACTCACATCCGATGACTTTTACTTTCACCCTGGATATGATCCTAAGATGATGGGATACGATGCAGCTCTCATCAAGTTAAAATCCCCGGTGCCCATTTCAGGTAACGTATAGCTTAGGCGGATATAAAGTGTCTAAACTTGTTACTCCAAGTGTCTAACACAACAATGTCTATTCTAGTTTTGAAGAAGCCAGAATTCAGCTGGTCTTTACGAAGATGATACTGCACAGATTTTACAGATTCTATGGTAGTACACTTGGAGTAAGAATATGTGTGGAGAGAGAGCTAAATATTTTTACCTAGCCCATACAAATTTACGATAAATCGCTTTCTCCAGGTTTTTAAGTCGTAAACAGTGAGAGAGAAAGAGACAAGACAAGTTGTCACATAATATCGCACCACTTTTCGGTATATAAGCATGTTTTCCGTCTCCCGCGTCTCTGCCTACTATGTTTTATCATGCGACATAACTCAACGGTTTATGAGGTTATATCCTAGATTTTTGTCAATAACAATACTGTGAAAAAGTGGGTATACAAATAAACAAAACATTTTGTCGATATGTGCTATGAATGGATGTAAAAATGTGTGACCATGAAAACCCTAGCCACGTTCGAGTCAGGAAAAATCAACAGATATTAAAATTTTATTTTAAATAACATTTTTTTTACTAATTTCAGAATACATCAGTCCTATTCCCATCGGAAAGTTTGGTTCAAATAAAGGCCAAGAATTAATGCTCACAGGGTGGGGCGCTGCACTTAAAAGGTTACTAATTTAATTTAATGATTTAAATTCCTTCATTTCTATCTTTTTAACTTCCTAACTCCTTACTTTCTAGGTGGAGCGTATACCAATAACCAAAACTCCATAAAGCTGAAGGTGATAGGTAAGAAGAAGTGTAAGAAGCTTACAGGTCAACAAGTGGCTTACTCCTTCATGTGCTTGGAGGGGCTGGACTCATCCACGGGCAATAGCTGTGAGGTAAGTTATATTTAGTTTATATATCTAGCGTACAAAAGCAGTTAAGATACCTGGATCATTATTCCACTGACAAAAGCCAAGCCACTTTAACAAAGTTTACCAGAGTTGTCATTGGGTGTTTAATGATGTCTGCTGGTTCTACAAGATGGCTTCCCAGGTATCTTCCCATCAAAGCAGGACATTGGCGTGAAGTGTCAAAGAAATCAATAGAAATCTACTTTATCTTCTTAGCTTCAAAACTGCCAGTTGAAATGCTGTGTGTTGTCTGCAGAGAAGTAATGTTGAAAATTTTCCAGGGTGATGCAGGTGCGGCAGTGGTAACAACAGATGAGTATGGATTACAGCAGGTGGGGGTAATTTCCTCTTGCTCTTCCGGGGTTTTCCTGGCGCTCCAGGTCCCCCATATCTTAGGCTGGATCCAGACGATTACCGGAATCTCTGGATACCCTTCTCTCTCAACTGACAGAGACTTCTTCAATACCAACAAAAAGTTCTTCACAACTAAAACCGTTTATGCTGGCCATCCTGTATTACCTGCATTCAACACTGGCAAGCAGGTTATCACTACTGAAACAAATTACAATTCTGGCAAACCCATATTTTCTCTAAAACCTGGAAAAACTGTCTATAATTCTGCAAAATTTGTCTACGGCAAAGATGGTATAGTGGACACTGGCTATAATACTGGTAAAAAAATGTTTAGCAATGGTAGAAGTTCATATTCCACTAGCAAAAACGTCATCTATAATTCTGGCAAACCTATATTATCTATGATACCTGGAAGAACAGTATTTATTCCAGGTAAAGTTGTCTATGGCTTAGATGGTGCTGAGAACAATGGCTATAATACTGGCAAAAACATGTTTAACAGTGGCAAAAGGGTAGTCACCATTCACAAAACTTTATATAACAATGACAATAATGGATACAAACCTAAGGAGAAGTTGATTTATAATTTGGATTATCCTGTCAATGAGATTGGCAGTTCTGTTTACGGAATCGGTAAAAATGTGTTCGATGGGAAGAATACAATTGCCTCCTCTGAGATGACTGAGGATAGCGGTATCCATGAGGACACTAACTATTCAGCTGATTCTGACGGGACAGAATTTAACACTGGAAAAAAAATTATCCAGAAAACTGTGTACACTGATAATAGCAATGTAGGTGGAACTGGCTTGACCGGTGCCACAGAAGTATTTGATTCAGGTAAAATGACATATGATAGTGATGATTTTGACTATAATACTGATAGACAGAAAACTTTCCTCGCCAGTGAAGAAGCTGATGATACTGACAACATTGACTTCGACACTGCCAAAACTATCTACAGCAAAGACAATACTGACTTTGATTCTGAAAACCCTATTTATGACATCGATACTGGCAAAAAGGTCTCTGCGAAGAAAAATATCTTCACTAATGGTATTATTGGTGGGATCGGTGATATTGGTAAGATTGGTTACAAAACTGGGGAAACCGCTCTGAATTCCATTTTCTCATCTGGCAATATCGTAGATGAATCCAAAAATACTGGCGATTTCGACTTCAATACTGGGGGAAAGATCTATTCTACGAAAACTGCATTTTCTGGTGGAAACAATGATGAAATTGGTGATGCAGACAGTGTTCTTTACCACTCTGCTAAAACTGCCATTGATAGTGCCAGAAATGGGTACACCATTGACGATACTGACTTTGATTCTGAAAACTCTGCTATTTATGGCTTTGATACTGGTAAAAAGGACTCTACAAAGAAAATCATCCTCACTATTGGGAATACTGACAAGATTGGCAACACTGGAAAAGCTGCCTTAAATGCTATCTACTCATCTGGAAATACTGGTGATTCTAAAAATAGTGACAATTCCGTTTTCAGTACTGGGGGAAAAATCTACGCTATGAAAACTGCATTCTCCGGAGGAAATACTGGTGGTATTGGTAATGGTGATAGCTTTGTTTACACCGCTGGTAAAAATGCCATTAATGGTATCTACTCATCAGGCAATACAGGCGATGATTTCGGAAATAGTAAGGATTTCGACTTTAATACTGGGGGAAAGGTCCTATTATCCGGTGGAAATACTGGTGACATTAGTGATTCTGACAACTTTGGTCATCACACTATCAAAACAGGATTTGGTAGTGGAAAAACTATCTACCCCACGAGCAGTACTGGCTTAAATCTTGAAAATAGTGGCGTTTATGGTTTCAATACTGGCAAAAAAATCTCTACAAAGAATAATATGTTTGCTTATGGTATTACTGGCGGGATTGGTGATATTGGCAAGATTGGGTACAACACTGGTCAAACTGCTTTGAATTCGATATTCTCATCTGACAATATGAGAGACAATTCCGAAAATAGTGGCAGTTTTGACTTCAATACTGGGGGAAAAATCTATTCTTTGAAAACTGTAATCTCTGGTGGAAACAATGGTGATGCTGACAGTGTTGTATACCACTCTGGTAAAACTGCCATTGATAGTGGCAAAAGTGGGTACACCACTGACAATACTGACATTGACTCAGAAAACCCTGGTATTTATGGCCTCGATGCTGGCAAAACGATATCTACAAAGAAAAATATCTTCACTAATGGTATTATTGGTGGGATCGGTGATATTGGCAAGATTGGCTACAAAACTGGGGAAACTGCTCTGAATTCCATTTTCCCATCTGGCAATATGGGAGATGATTCCAAAAATAGTGGCAATTTAAGCTTCAATACTGGGGGAAAGATATATTCTACGAAAACTGCATTTTCTGGTGGAAACAATGATGAAATTGGTGATGCAGACAGTGTTGTATACCACTCTGATAAAACTGCCATTGATAGTGCCAGAAAAGGATACACCACTGACAATGCTGGATTTGACTCTGAAACCCCTGGTATTTATGGGTTCGATACTGGCAAAACGATATCTACAAAAAAAAATATTTTCACCAATGGTATTATTGGTGGGATTGGTGATTTTGGTAAGATTGGCTACAAAACTGGGGAAACTGCTCTGAATTCCATTTTCCCATCTGGCAATATGGGAGATGATTCCAAAAATAGTGGCAATTTTGGTTTCAATACTGGGGGAAAGATATATTCTACGAAAACTGCATTTTCTGGTGGAAACAATGATGAAATTGGTGATGAAGACAGTGTTGTTTACCACTCTGCTAAAACTGCCATTGATAGTGCCAGAAAAGGATACACCACTGACAATGCTGGATTTGATTCTGAAAACCCTGGTATTTATGGCTTTGATACTGGAAAAACGATATCTAAAAAGAAAAATATCTTCACCAATGGTATTATTGGTGGGATTGGTGATTTTGGTAAGATTGGCTACAAAACTGGGGAAACTGCTCTGAATTCCATTTTCCCATCTGGTAATATGGGAGATGATTCCAAAAATAGTGGCAATTTTGGTTTCAATACTGGGGGAAAGATCTATTCTACGAAAACTGCATTTTCTGGTGGAAACAATGATGAAATTGGTGATGAAGACAGTGTTGTTTACCACTCTGCTAAAACTGCCATTGATAGTGCCAGAAAAGGATACACCACTGACAATGCTGGATTTGATTCTGAAAACCCTGGTATTTATGGCTTTGATACTGGAAAAACGATATCTAAAAAGAAAAATATCTTCACCAATGGTATTATTGGTGGGATTGGTGATTTTGGTAAGATTGGCTACAAAACTGGGGAAACTGCTCTGAATTCCATTTTCCCATCTGGTAATATGGGAGATGATTTCAAAAATAGTGGCAATTTTGGTTTCAATACTGGGGGAAAGATCTATTCTACGAAAACTGCATTTTCTGGTGGAAACAATGATGAAATTGGTGATGCAGACAGTGTTGTTTACCACTCTGCTAAAACTGCCATTGATAGTGCCAGAAATGGGTACACCATTGACAATGCTGGCTTTGATTCTGAACACCCTGGTATTTATGGCTTTGATTCTGGCAAAAAGGACTCTAAAAAGAATATCGTCTTCACTATTGGGAATACTGACAAGATTGGCAACACTGGAAAAGCCGCCTTAAATGCTATCTACTCATCTGTAAATACTGGTGATTCTAAAAATAGTGACAATTCCATCTTCAGTACTGGGGGAAAGATCTATGCTATGAAAACTGCATTCTCTGGTGGAAATGCTGGTGATATTGGTAATGCTGATAGCTTTGGTTATGCTGCTGGTAAAACTGCCTTTGATAGTGGTAGTACTGGGTTTACCACTGGCAATACTGGGAAAAATGCCGAAAATAGTGGCATTTTTGGATTCAGTATGGGAGAAAACGACTACGGAAAAGTCATCACTAGTGGAAATACTGGCTACATTGGTGACATTACCAGACCAGCTTACAAGAATGGCAAAACTCTCTTCTTCACTGACAAGATAGACTTTGAAACTGGCAAAACGGGCCAAGAAACTGTCACAACCAGTGGAAATTCTGATGGTGCCGGAAGTTATGGTAACATTGGCTTCCACAGTGGCAGAACTGACAGTACAGGCAACATTGGGGTAAACTTTGGCAAAACAGTCACCACCGATGCAAATTCCGGCAATGCTGGACATTATGGTAGTATTGTCTTCCCAACTGGCGAAACTGAGTTCATCGCTGACGGTATGAGCAATATTATGGGTAAAAATTTTGGCAAAAAAGTCATCACCGGTAGCAACATTGAATCAAATGGTGTAGAAGGTTTAAATGCTCGGACATCTGCATCCACTGCTGGTGGATATAAGGTCATTTATGGAAAAGGGCAAGTTGTCTACCCTGGAAAAATAGGATACTACACTCAGGATGTTGGAGGTGCCAGAGACAACGGAATCAGTGGTGCCGTTACTCTAAAAGGTTGACCGCATACCAATGTGTTGATTCCATATGGTATCCATAATATAATTTCTGTATTAATAATAATAATTGGACAATTTTTATAGTGCCGCCTAGTAAAAACATCACCTAAAGGGCACTTAACACCATATACATAAAATACAAGACACGTCATATTCATACAGATCTTACGAAAAATGTAGCACCTCTATAACCGTCTTGTTCCCCGCGTCACCCGCTTATGAAAAGGATAGCCATTCAAAGAATATGTGTGTACGGATGAGATAGCTATATGAATGTCCCACGCTACTATTATAATCGGGTATCGCGCCACTAGCCGTGGTTGTTTTCCTCACACTTATATATTCCTGAATTCGCTATCTCACACCATTTCGGTGAACCACCATGCCTTGTGAATAATTGTATTTATTGAATTGAAATAATAAGTGATTTGTGGGTAATTATGAATGGAAAGAAATTCCATGAGATTTGTTTTTTGCTCCCGAATGATTTTTACACCTTTCAAGGTATTTTTTCTCAGAAAGGAGCCGCGTTTGTGACAGCTGGTGGCAGCTTATTTGTCGAACGAATGTTTGTGTGATACTAAACGCAGTAAATCTCAGGTATGTCTCGTGGACTCGGCTTAGTGCATTCACGCGCATTGTCTCAGTAACGCATCTACATTATTTAATTCATCTAAGTTTAACCCTTATGATTTTGGAGGTTGTTAATTTCTGACACTTATAATAATAAAATTATTGTTTTGCCAAAGAATATTATTTACTGTAATTTGCCACTCTGAAAAACAAATTACGACAATAATAGTAAGCATTATTTAAAGATTGTTGATTTTACCTTAACCTTATTACATATTTCATAAAACTTTTAACAATTTTGACACAATCCATAAAAGAGGTTAGTTTTGCATAAGTAATGCAACAAATTTAACTTTCTTTGGCTAAAAACAACAAAAAACCATGGACTGTACAAAAACGTGTGGCGCAGCTCCTGTCAGATACAAAATAATGTATTGTATTGTAATATAGATCCACAAAAAGTCATTTGTATTATGTTGCTCTAGAAAAAAAAGGTTGGAAATCGCTTTGTGTCGGACGCGATAGCCACGATGACAGTGCCCTCATCAATGTGTCGGACGCACTATGCCGCGGAAATTATAAATCCGTGGGTGAATAATTTAGTAATAAGATGTACGTAAAATCATGATTGAATCGTTAGAATTAGAGTCAAAATTAACTTCAAATATTTGTTCTAATTTGTCTTACTAAATTCGTGTTTTTGTCTTATAACTTAACTTCATGCTAGAGTCAGTAAGCTCCTTCTCATAACACGGCAGATTATGCAATGGGCGTCTGAGACCCCAGCCCAGCGTTAAAACGCGAGCCCAAGGCTGGCTCGAGCGTAACAGCGAGCGGAATATCCTGTCAGCTTTACGCCGGCCAGCCGCAGGGCCCAACCAATCACGGGCTCTGCACAACTCTGTATGTAATAATAATGGTAACCTTTGACCTCTATTGCGGGAGTCAGGCTGATATCACAAAACAATAAACTATTCCATTGTGACGGCCTGACCACGCGCTCTGTATAACATGTAAATTTAAATATAAATGTTAGAATAAAATAGTTATAGGCAAAAAACCCGCAAAAACGGGCACCATTATTTGTAAACTGTATTTTGATATGTATTTGTGAGCTTAATAAAAATGATAGAGGGGCGAGATAAAGTTGAGGTGAAAGCTGGTGGAAAGGAGAAGGGGATAGATTGCTAAAATCTGTCCCACAAAATTGCCAGCCGGCCGGGGAGAGAGCGAAAGAGGATGCTAAATCCTCTCATACATCGCTCTTACGCCTCGGCTGTGCGCTTCCAAGGCAATGAAATATTGCGCAATAATGGGAGAAAAGGCAGATCACCAGCATCCTCCACCAGTACCATTCACCTTGACTCATCTTCGCCCTGACATCGCCTTCAACTTGACTCCTGACTTTATTTGACCATCGCCTGCCCCCCTGGACCGCCTGACTACACCTCTCTCTGGACCAGACCCGCAGCATCTTCACTTGAAAGCCGAGGCCCTACAAGCTGAACCCGTCGCCTCCCCTTACAACGAGACGACCCCTTGGAGCATCTCACAGATTGGGACCGCCACCCTATTACAGTTTATTTGTGTACCTGATTACGTCGGGTACATAAGTTGGTCCTTCACGAGCCGGATCCATCTGTGAAGCAGCGCCAAGGATGGCGCCTTCCCTACGCTCTGGGAAGAGCACGTCGGACGGAACGTCAACGCCTGGACAGGATGATCTCACAACCGGGGCGGCCGGGATAGCGCCCCGGACTCCAGGATCCTGCCGAACGACTCGGAGACCTGGAGAACCCCGCCGGTAGCACTGAGGCACCGAGACCCACCACCAGCACAGCAGCCCGCGCCGCACGAGCCCCGCGCCGCTGCCCAAGCTGCTGAATGGACCACAAGGACTGCAGCCTTACAACCTGAAGTCCACCCCTCAGCTGATGAAGCCTCGTCAGGAAGCGAGGCCTCAACTGAGGACACCGTCCGACAATTGCGGCGAGAGCTGCGTGCGGAAAGACGGCGTGCACAGCGCAGAGATGAGGAGCATTTTCGGCAGATGGCAGATTTGATCTCATCGCTGAGACTCCCCTCTGCACACCCTGCAGCCCTCGGCCCCTCGCCACAAGGCAGGGAACCCACGGAAATGGAAAAAGCTGCTCGGGGACCCGGAGCAACTCACAGCTCCGAAACATACGTGGCCGTGACGGATTGCGCCCATCACGCAAGCGGCGATCAATCGGCGGCCACAATGGCGCCTCTGAGGCAGCCAATACAGACCGCCCCCCTGACGAGCAGCCCGCCGACAGACGACGGGACTCCAGTGGCGGCGCAGAGAGCCGACGCATACTACGCGGCCGCTCAACAAGGCGTACGAGCGAGCGAGGCCCCGCCAACACGGGCCGGCCTCCCACCGACGCTACAACCCGGCGCAGTCATCGGTACTCCACTGCAAAATAATGCAAGTACCTATTCCTTCAATGAAGATACGGCTCGCCAAACAAGGGACTGGGTGAACCACGGGACGGACCCGCTCTCACAGATTGCCGCCGTAATGGCGGAAGTCTTTCGCAGTTCGCAGGCCGGCGGTACGCCTGGCCCCAGGCGGACGAGGATCACAGGATGGCATCTCTAATTGCGCGACAATCAAGCGCCAAAGATTTGCCGCTCTATTCTGGGGATGCTGTGGAATGGCCGGCTTGGAAAGCACAGTTCTACCAGTCCACAGTGACGTGCGGGATGACGGGGCCAGAAAACTTACTGCGCCTGCAAAGGGCGCTCCAAGGAAAAGCGCGAGAGGCGGTCAGCCCTCTCCTCATGGACCCGCTGCAAGTACCAGAAATCATGGACGTCTTAGAGCACCGATTTGGCAGCGCTCACTCCATCGCCACAGTAATGATGGACAAAGTGAGGCGGCTCGGGCGGCTCACAGAGGAATCATCAACCGAGGCTCTAATCGACTTTTCCGGGACGGTGCAAAACGTGGTCGCATCGCTCGGGAATTTACAGAGTGATTACCTCACGAACCCGACCCTACTTAGCGACATCGTGAGCAAGATGCCGCTCGCTCTAAAGTGCTTATGGCTAAACAGCATGGCGGATCAAACACGAGCCGCCACCGTACAGCAGTTGGCGGCCTTTCTAAAGCGTTTGACAAACGCAGTCCCCAATTCCGGCTTAGTCGAAAACTACCGAACGCTGGAACCGAACACGGCCGAACGAGCCCACCGGAGCAGAGGGGGGAAACGAGTACTTCACCGAAAGGGGCGAAGTAAAGTGTCCTGCGTGTAAAAACTCGCACAGTTTGGTGAAGTGCCGTAAATTTGCCGCGGATCCTATCTCTCTTCGGTGGGAACTAGTGCGGGAGAAAGGGTTGTGTCGCAAGTGCCTTGATGCGACACACCATGCGAACGATTGCAGGGTGAGGAGTGAATTGTGGTGTGGGAACGTGCTGGCCCCCCAGGCCAGAGACAGTTGCGAGCACTTGGGAAAATGTAGAGTCAGTGATGTTAAAAGTTATGCCGGTGACATTAAGTGGCCCGAAAGGGCAAGTTCAAGTGCACGCGCTGCTCGATGAGGGATCGAGCGTGACCCTTATTGATTCCGAAATCGCGGACACTATCGGCGCCGCGGGTTTTGACTTTGATCTTCTTCATACACAGAGTTCCTAAACTAAAAGTTTACTGACTCTAACATATTCATAAGGGAATATCAAAATGATGCTTTACTTGGATTTTATTTTTATTTTTATTGTAAGGGAGTGTCCGAAAGACATATACATAAACATAATATTAATACTACATACTATAATTCGATAAATAAACTATTTTGATAAAATAAACTACATAGACATAAAATATTTATAGACATACATATAATAATAAGTATATATAACAATTTAATTTTCGTTCTCGCTATATTTAGCGAGAGAATTTATGGTCGGGTTTTCATGACCGGCAAGGCTGGCATAAAATTTTTCAGAATGTGTTACGAATAAATCCTTTATCAGAGGAATGTTTGAGTCTTTGTGTAGAGTGGAAACCCTGATCCACTTGGGCGCACCCAACGCGAGTCGAATGGCCTTGTTTTGCAGGGTTTGAAGTTTATTTATGTGTGTTTTAGCTGCGTGTCCCCAAATGGGTGCGGCGTATGAAAAACCTGTCCTTATGGTTGTCTTGTAGAGTAGTAGTTTATTGTCTGTTGATAATCGACTTTTTCTGCCTAGCATGGGATAGAGTGCAGATATCACTTTGTTTGCAGATTTCACTTTTGAGTTTATGTGATCGTTCCACGTAAGTTTTGAGTCTAAAATTACTCCGAGGTATTTGATTGATTTTTCCCATGGAACTTTTCCCCAAACAGTTTAATGTTCGGGGGCTGTTTGTACAGTTTTTTTGTGAAAACTGTAGCAGCACTTTGGTGGGATTTATTGAAATTCTCCACTTTTTTGCACCATTCTTGTATGAGAATGGCCTGACGCTGAACGCGACTTGTAGCAGTGGTCGCGACAGTTGAGCTTGATATGACATTAGTGTCGTCGGCGTACTGGGTAATTAACACGTTGTGGTCTATCGGTTTTGGTATATCGCTGGAAAATACACTGTAAAGGTCGGGAGATAGTAGACCGCCTTGAGCGACCCCGGCTGTTATCAGACGTATTGAAGAGAAAATTTCATCTAATTTTACCCTAAAAGTACGATCTGTCAAATAACTGTGAATGATTTGAATGAATTTAATCGGGAAGCCTAAGATGTACATTTTAAAGAGAAGGCCGTTGTGCCATACTTTGTCGAAAGCTTTGCTAACGTCCAGCGAAAGTATGACTGTCTTTTTTCTTGATGTTGAAACCTTCCGCGATGTGTTCGACCACTCGGAGGAGTTGATGTGATGTTGAATGGCCAGCTCTGAAGCCATGTTGAAAGTCCGGCAAGATTTTATTTTCCTGAATGAATGCTTTTAGTCGTACTAGGATTAATTTTTCAAGAATTTTTCCTAGACAGGGAAGAAGACTGATCGGACGGTGGTTTTCTGTTAAGAGGATCTTTACCTGGTTTCGGAATGAGAATGACGCTTGCTTGTTTGAACTCTTTCGGAAAGCAGCGAAGTCTCAGTGATGCGTTGCAGATGGCTGTGAGGGCGCAGATGCCTTTGTTCGAGAGATTTTTGATGATGCGGGCGCTTGATTTGCCCCAACAAATGACAAGTGATAGCCGGCGGGTGAAACCTCGGTTGCTACTCGGGCAAGACAATGCCCGGCTTATAGTTTCGCGAGAGGTAAGGGAAAAAGGAGACCGACTGATATCCCTTTTTTGACTTTGATCTTCTTCATACACAGAGTTCCTAAACTAAAAGTTTACTGACTCTAACATATTCATAAGGGATATCAAAATGATGCTTTACTTGGAAATTTATTTTTGTAAGGGAGTGTCCGAAGGACATATACATAAACATAATATTAATACTACATACTATAATTCGATATATAAACTATTTTGATAAAATAAACTACATAGACATAAAATATTTGTAAACATACATATAATAAAATATATAACAATTTAACTGCCACTTGGACAGGGTGTCACTCCTTGCGGAGGATTATCTTAGGCTTTTTGTACTTAAAGTTTTCATTCTCGCTATATTTAGCGAGAGAATTTATGGTCGGGTTTTCATGACCGGCAAGGCTGGCATAAAATTTTTCAGAATGTGTTACGAATAAATCCTTTATCAGAGGAATGTTTGAGTCTTTGTGTAGAGTGGAAACCCTGATCCACTTGGGCGCACCCAACGCGAGTCGAATGGCCTTGTTTTGCAGGGTTTGAAGTTTATTTATGTGTGTTTTAGCTGCGTGTCCCCAAATGGGTGCGGCGTATGAAAAACCTGTCCTTATGGTTGTCTTGTAGAGTAGTAGTTTATTGTCTGTTGATAATCGACTTTTTTCTGCCTAGCATGGGATAGAGTGCAGATATCACTTTGTTTGCAGATTTCACTTTTGAGTTTATGTGATCGTTCCACGTAAGTTTTGAGTCTAAAATTACTCCGAGGTATTTGATTGATTTTCCCATGGAACTTTTCCCCAAACAGTTTAATGTTCGGGGGCTGTTTGTACAGTTTT
>JAGWCC010002035.1:0-17609 GCA_022651775.1 Drusus annulatus
TTCGGCAGTTAAATTCTGCTCCCCTTTCGTTCTGAACCCTTGTTGAGTCCCCGTTTTAACTTTATAAACAAAAGGTTATTTTTTCCCGAGAATAAAAACAAACGAGACGAAGAGGCGTGATTTGTCCAAATTGTGTTTTAGGTAGGCGGCCGCGTTACGAGTGGGAATTAAGTAACATCGCGTAATACCGTTGTGTTGATTTTGTGTAATAATACAACAATGATATTGAAATCTGAGTAGAGTTTTTAACCTTTCCGTACCTGAAAGTAAACATAAAAACGTGCGATCCGAAGGGGGGTGGCGTAGTTGCCTCAATTGATCTTGCCTTTTAACACATTAGTAATCTTTATCTAAAAAAAATTAATTACTTCAAACTTTCCATATTTTTAGTTAAATTAAAGCGTTTTACAGTATATTTGTGGTAATTATCTCTTCTTGGGGTAAGAATAATCTCGTCGAATTTAATGTTTCAAAGACACAATCATGTCTGATTACGACTAAAAGGGATCTAAATGACACTTTAGTCTCCTTCAACGGAAGTAATCTTCCCTACAAACCTTCCATTGAAAACGCTTGGAACCTTCAGTGACCAGTTAAGGCACCGGGGCTCCATCAAAACCGGAGTAAAGTTAGCGTGATACTTCGATAGTACACAACTGCTGACCCTGTACAAATCGCAAGTACGCCCCACAGTTGGAATTTGGCAGCCACCTCTGGTCTGGAGCCGATAAATACCTGAAAAAACCCTTGACTCTGTGCAGAAACGGGCGGTCCGTTTGATAGATTCTCCTATCTAAACAAACGGATTGCAAACTTTGGAGCACAGACGTCAGGTGGGAATGCTGTCCTTGTTCTACAGGTATTTCAATGGAAGATGCTCCGAGGAACTTGCGTCATTGATCCCTTCGGCACCGGTGCATAGTCGGGAAACTCGCCAAACGCGCACCCAACATTTGTACACGGTTGACATTGAATGCATGAGAACGGGTCGCTTTTACGACTTATGTTCAACAGCTCGGCAATGGAATGATTTGCCGGCCTCTGTGTTTCCTCCCTCCTTCAACATGGGTCTCTTCAAGACCCAAGTTCACTCCTTCCTTTCCTCAAAAAGACCCTCCACACAGCATCCCCAAAGATGACATAGGTCCTGAGGGAAATTATTTCCCTCAAGGCCTCCTGTGTGGAGTTATTTAAAAAAAATAAAAAAATTATAGCTATGGTTTTTAGTTATTTTCTTGAGGTAATATTTCACAAATAAATAGTGCTACATAAATTATCCAATTATTTTAGTATTATTATGCTAAGAGTCTAGACGCGTCTTCTGCCACCACGCTCGAAAACATTGTAAAAATTGCGCATACGTGCGAAAGTTTGAAATTTTCTTCAGATTTCGGTCCTTCGCGGTTTACTCGCTATGTTCTTTTTGACGTATGTGTTGTGACTAAACCAGTTACTAGCGCCCTCTGTACAAGATTCCGTTCGAAAATAAACGATACATTGGGGAAAATTGCTTGTACAATATACGAGTACATAGAAAAGTCAAACATTTTATTCTGATAACGCTACTTTACGATTTACTGACTATGTCCCTTTTGACGTGTGTCGAGACTAAACCCGACCTGGTTGGTTCACAATCGCTATCTATTGCTATATAAATTTTCCAACTATTATTATTAATACGTACCAATCAAAGACCAGATTTCCTGAAATATCGATATTTCCAAAATAGGTCGCACAGTGGGTTTTTGAATACCCAGGCAAATTTGGGATCGTATAATTCCACCGGTTCCGGATAATAAGAGGACTTTTATGGGATCGCATTCAAAAATCTCAATTCATAAAATCCAGATTCCCATTCATATTCCAACTGGTTACAAGAAAGGGGAACTTTTTTGCGGTTTACTTGGATTAAAAACAATGAGCATTCATAACAAGGGATTAAAGAAACAAAAACTCTTTCAAATAAATCCTCCCGAAAAGGATAATTCAAAGGGCGATCTGCGTTCATAAAACAATATTTCTTTTTTAATTTATTTTTTTAATGAATACCGCACAAGAGTCTCAACTGCTCCCAACCGTCTAGAGCCAATGAGACTATGGAATCCCTAAATAGGGTATGTTGTGAGGCTGAATATAGTGGGGAGGGGAGATTGAGAAGAGGAAGGTTAGGAAGTACTTGGCTATTCAGATCTAGTCACCAAACACGGCCAAAGCCATTTCAAGCAACGTTTCGATTCTGAATTCACCAGGGCGATACTTAGAGTATCTGCCACTCTGGCTACACTGGCAGGTAAAGCCATGAGAACATCGCCTTGGTCAGGTGGATGGTGCCATTGGAAAACCGTACCACAACGAAACTAAAAAAAAATACTACAAATAATAAGTCTAAACCGTTGTTGATTCGTGAATACGTGTACCTTAAAAATAAACCATAATATTAACGGGTACAAATAAATTTTCCAGGTAAATTATTCATGACCAAATGTTCGAAAAGAGGATTTCACCGTTTAAGGAAAAACTAATGAGGTGTATTATAACGTTGGAGTAGGTAAATACTTACATCGAAATTAAAGGCTAGGAAGAGAGGAAATCAATAAGGTAAAAGTAACTTTGTTTTGACACCACTTTATTAGATACATATACCAACCGGTTTCGGCTCTACCTGAAGAGGGTTCTGGCCGTAATACATATTTGTTCAATCCTGAAGAAGGTTCAGGTAGAGCCGAAACCGGTTGGTATATGTATCTAATAATAAATGTCCAAAACAAAGGGTGGGTGCTTCAAGCTAAGTTTTGAGTCGGGGTTCACCCAGCGTCGGATCAACTCTCAGGTGACTGACTGTTGGAGGCCTTGATATGAAGACATCGATCCCAGGAATTGCTAGAACAAGTTTATTAGGCATTCTTCTGCCATACACGCTGTGATGTTTACTTGGTTGATTGGATAATTATTTTGAGTGTAAAATATTATATGATGTTCATTTTTTTTTGAGCCGTTTTTATCACTAAATAATATGTTATAATAATTAATAAAAATATTTAATTGATGTTTTTGATCCTATCTTAATCATTATAATGGTCACCAGGGTGTTGAAGGATATGCCACAGTTTAATCTTAATTTTCTTTGGGTGGAGATGTTCATATCCCGCTCTATAAAGCTCTCTTTTGGAACAATAATCGTCATTGAACGGATCGGACGTTGGGCAGATCATTTTAAATAAGGTTCAGGTTCTTCATTCAATTGTTTTCAGGCTTCCCCCAGTTGAGCCATGTCTTTCTGGGATATTGCAAATTTTATTTCATCCACTTGCACATTATATTTGAATCAAAATTAGGGAAAAAAATTACCTTGTGAGCTAGAAGGGGACATGAAATGACATCATCATGGGAAACCAGGTTGGATCTGGGGTTATATCTAAATTGTAAGGTTCTATAATTTATCCATGTGTTTCATATAAAAGCTCAACAAACCACCAAATGAACAAGTTAATGCTCCATTTCATCCCTAGGGCCAGACTGCAAAGAATAACTTTCTTTTGAACTGACTCATGGATCCTGCGACCGAGCTTGCAGTCTCAGCACAGGTTCAGGCAGGAAATCAATCTGTAACCATATAAGGCCGAATTCAAATGCATTATCAGTACTTCGTGTAAAGGCCTGACTCCAGCTACAAATATTCAACCTTCCATAATCATTATTGAAGTTATTAATTGAGATTTTTTTTAGTCCAACGACTTGCGTGTTTAAAATGTATTTCTTAACCCAATAAAAACTAGTGGAAGAGTGTGGAGAAGTTTAAGAGGTTAAGGTGCCAGGAAGGGGATAGATTAATTAAATCTATCACAGGAAGCAGGCCAGGAAAAAAGAACTGAAAAGGAGAGCAATTCCCATGCAAATCTCCCCCAAATCCCGTGAGTGCGCGCCACCAGGCCTGTCTCGAAAGTGCACTTAGGAGGCAGGATCTGGCATCCTCACTCATCATCACACGCCAATACCATGACTTTCTTCAGCTGACTCTGGCATATTAAGCACCCCCTGGATACCCAGGCTGGCTTTCCTTCGGACCCGCCGCAGCATCTTCATTTGAGGCAGAGACCGGCTACAGTCGGCCTAGTGAGCTCCCTTCAACAGACCACTTGGGGCACTTCCAGATCAGGGACCTTCCTATTGATTTTACCTGTACCTAGTCAAATAGAACAGGTTGAACTCCTTAACAGGCGGATCCATCTGTGGCATATTTTTCTCCACTCTGGAAGGCATCAGACAGACATCACTTTTGTAGGGATGATCCTCCACAGCACCCAGGGGCAGCTAGCAGCGCCCCCGGACCGGATCCTTCGAGACCTTCTCGGGGCAGCGGAGGAACCCGCCAGATGGCCTCTGAAGCACCAGTAAATACCTGCCAGCAACTTTCAGCAGCTACTTGCGGGCAGGCGCACTGGCTTCGCACAGAAAGGGACATCAGGACCGCAACTTGCAAGCTGATAATCTCCCGATGACGGGGGCTCTTACCAAAAGCGAGGCCTTCTGGTCCCTGATAATTGAAATGCAGGAAGCTGCTGATTCGGAAGACAGCAGAAGGACAGCAGTCTGATCTAAACGCTAGACTCACACCTGGCCCATTTTGCAGGCCTGGGAGGACCAGGTCAATTCGGCTCCCACATCAGCCGTGACAGTTGCTTATCCACTGGAATCGATAGGCAGCTTTGAAGTGGCTGCTCTGAGAGGCAGCTAACTTCCCACTAACAAACAGCTGAGCACGCAGCTGCGGGGCTCCAGCCGCCTGGCGCGGCCGCTCAACACGGCGTTCCGACGGCGAGGACTGGCACGGGACCGGCCCCCAGGTGCCTGGCCATTTGGCCGGCGCTCCGCTGCAGAATCTGTTCGGCAGAAGAGCGACAAAGCCAGGAAACATGAGGGGACTGGTGGAAACAATTCTATCAATCGACAGTGCGGGCCAACCTAATGCGCTTTAAGGGCGCTCGGAAGGCCGGGAGGCGGTCGGCCTCTCATGATGCAGGTCTGAGGATCATGGACATCTTGGGCAGTTGGAGCGCTCGCTCCATCCTTGGTGGAGAAAGTGAGGCTGACTCAGGCAGATGCTGTGAGGCCTGTTGACTTTTCCGGGACGGTGCAAAATGTTGTTGCGTCAAGCGGAGCGGCGCTGCAAAGATGACAATACTGAAAGAGTTTGAAGCTATCAAAACACAGGCCATATAGTGCTCAACTGGCGTACTGACAACTGACGAACACGACCCTTAAGATGAACAATTCCACGAACAGTACAGTGAAAATCTTCGCCCAGGACATTACAAATGCCATGCGGGACTCTTTTTGCCCTATTAGAGTGCCCCAATTTTATGAGGCCTCTTTGCGTCCATGAAAAACAAATTGATATTCTTAGGTAGCAGTTCGGTTTCATTAAAAATATTAAGTGATTTGCAGGGACAATGCAGCTTCACACATAATTTTCATGTCACATAGTATTTGGGCTAGACAGTCTGGGGCGTGGTCAGTAGTGTTAGGGTCGTTCCGGTGACCTTAGTAGCCCAAAGAGGCAGAGTTCAAATTGCACACTTTCCTTCGATGAGGATTCGGCCTGGCTCTCCATCATAGAAATCGCTGACACCAGTCGGGACCCCTGCGCGATCTACACTATCCCCAGCCGCGGTGAGCAGGTTGTGCTCGTCCGGACCAACCAGTGACAATGGATTATCGATCAGGGACAGGAAAGCATGATTTCAAACAGGGCCTTCTTTTGGCTCATTGGTCAGTGGCCGGGTGAAGCCACATGGCTGTGCCTGAGACCATTGCCAGCTAATTGTCCGGGGTACGAAGAGCGATAAATGTCCGCAGCGCTGGATGGCGAATTGCCCGCCATGACTACGCTGGAAGCGGACCATCAAGGAAAATTTCATACAAATCGACTCTTTGGGGTGGCGGCGACCTGGTGCGTTGGATCCGGATCAGATAATCAGGCTTAATACCAGCGCGGCGCTTGGAACTGAGCCTGCGAGAAGACGTTTCAAGCCTGAATAACGAAACATTATGATGACTAATCAATATGGGCATAATGCGCTGAAGACAGCCCGCTGCCAGTGGCCTACAAAGCAGCCAGATGCCATTATTATCCCGCGGATGCG
This sequence comes from Drusus annulatus, assembly GCA_022651775.1. Lineage (NCBI taxonomy): Eukaryota > Metazoa > Arthropoda > Insecta > Trichoptera > Limnephilidae > Drusus > Drusus annulatus. The sequence continues at coordinate 6,144 of JAGWCC010002035.1, forward strand.
AAGAGACATCCGCGGTCAAATACCACTGGGCTCCGGCAGGCCGAAAGTGAAGTTGCCTGCACTTCGCGGAACAAGCACAAGAGCCGGGTGGGTTTGATGCTGCTTGCGATCGCTACTGCTGGTGATACTAAACGACAGCCTCTTAGGACTGACACACTGTCAGCCCTTCTCCATAAATCTCGTACGCTGGGAAGGGCAGGTCACTTAATAACGACGAATATGGCAGAGTGTTCCTCTGATCAAAATCAGGAAGAGGGGATCGGGATAACGTTTCTTGTGGGTCAGCACAGACAAGGGACCGCCTCAAAGATGACGTCAATGACGATTTCAGAACATGGTGCCCAATTGCTGAGGAACAGGGTGCGGCTTGAACGAAGCTCCGCAGGCGCGTGCGCCGCGCAATTGATCTGGACGCGGTACGCAGAGGCCGCCGCGCCTTAGACCGGCGCGTCGAAGGCGCTGCACAACGGAGATTCGTGATGGTGCGCGGCAGTTCCTGTACAATTTGGATATGGAGAGTCATGACAGCAGTGAACAACTGTTACCTGACCAGGTGACTGGTGGCGTGCTGACGATCGATGTCTGATGCCTTCAGGACGTGGCGGTGCTAATGGGACGAAGGAACCAGCCCGACACGCATAAATCGGTGGCTGCCCATTCCTTCAACAGGCAGTATAGCCATAACAAAGGCGCTGTTTGCAAAAATTTTCACGCTACGTGTTCCGGCAGCTTCTGAGACAGCCGCTGCAATTGAAGCATTCGTTAAGGAAACCGCCAGAGAGGCACCGGCAACACTTTCTAAGCGCTAAGTGTAAAGGTGGCCTCGAGCTATCGATCCACGACTGAGCTACAAAGCCGCGCCCCACTGATGCGCTTGGCGGCAACATAAGAAGAATTGCGGGCGGCATCGAGACTGTAACGGACAAGTTCACACAAAATGCTCTGGCGGCTGAGGACGGATCCACAGTTGCGCTCACGCTGGTGCCAATCAATGCGGAGAGATGACGACGCTTGTGCTGATTGGCGCTGGGTCCCCACGACTCCTTCCACCATCAGGACAAAAGGGCGATCGACCTCTCGCCGGGCGATGGTTCTCTTCGCGTGGAGACCCGTGGCTGAACAATATAACGGCCCCGGCCTGGCCGACAAACTAATGGAGCGTCAGGTGCACTGGAACAGGAACTCCAAGATAAAGCGGGTTCTCTTTAATGGAGTTGATTTATAGAACACAGCATGGATGGGTTCAGAATCGCCCAGGGTGCAACCTGATGAACGGGGCTAAGCTCAGGGGTCTGTTCCATGTGATTGCAAAATTATCTTCGGCGCAAGGCTCTGCCAGTCGAAAGGAAAGCAAGCCAGCAGCAGGCAGCCACCCACAAAACCTCGCCCACCAGAGCCATGCAGAGAATGGGGCTCAAATTGGGGTTCTGGCGGAGATCCAGCTAGCTTCTATGTTACGAAGCTGCGCTCAGGCCTCCATGACTAATACCAATGCCTACGTGCAAAGGCAGTTCACCACAGGTGGCCCTACCATTACTTTACATTTTATTTAGAGTGCTTGTTTGGGACTCTGTTCAAACCTCAGTGTGGAGAAAAAGATGCGCCCGCCCTGTTCACGCCTGTGCTCTCAACACAGTTTCTCCATTTGATTGGCCTTCACTACAAACACCGACTCAACGTATTAACGCGTTACGAGGATGTAAACCGGCGATTCACCCGGCAGGTAACGAACAAACAGGGACAATACAGCATAGAAGAACTGAAGGACCGTGGAGATCTGGGCCGCAGGTACGAGAACTACTCGCTGAGGATGGTGGGTTGTCCCACTTACCACGGTCCCATAAGGAGGCATGCAGACGCCTCCGTTAAGCAGGCCTTTCTGCCGCTCAGGAGGCGCCCCCACTGAACACCTTCCCCATGGCACTGGAAGTGATTCACGGTGAAGATAGCAGGGGCCTTCGCTTTTCTCGTTCAGGAAGCCCCATTTGGGCGAAGATTACTTCCACCAGGATCGAAGGACCACGGCCCACCCAATGCCAGGCAGCCGGGGAATCTCTGCCTTTAAGCAATTAGCGGATAAGGCCAACAACCCCAAGCTGATATGTTTTTGGCAACGGGTGGTTCATGATATCTGGCTCTCTCTTACCCCGTAAACGATGACTCTCGTCGCAATAAAGGGATGACGCAATTGCTGTTGTTAGAATTGCCCCGCAATAGCTGGTCTGATATGACACCAGACGACTAAATCAGGACAGATGAGGGTCAAATAATATCATTGCAGATGAAAATCGCCGTCCTCTTGGCCTCGGGGGCTGCTTTAAGCCAAGGGCCCCGCCACTGACCCAAGGGTCGCTTCGCTTCCCGCCAGGGGTCAGCCCGCAGGAGGACTGATGAAGACATCGCCTCGGACGGTGGCAACTGGCTCACGGGGAGTATGAGCGCAGAAACTCTTCGACAGCAGCGCTAATGTGGAAATAAGATTGAGATCTTAGAATTTCAATACAATTGTAATTCTGTTTATATGGCAAACTCGCTCGGCGCAATGGTCAAAGAGAGTTGGCGGCTCAAATCCCTGACCCGAGCTGCAGTACTACAGCACCGAGCGGCCTACGACGGATCCTCATTCGACTTCCGTCACCGGCGCGGACCGGGGCGAGAAAATCGTCATGTCTACGACCGCCTGGCAGACCGGGTCGTCACGACCCAGCAAAGATGCACAATCATGCGGCTTTCCCCATTTACCAAAGCTATTATTTCATACCATATAAATGTTGAGCTAAAATTCGTAATTAGATTTTTTAGTTAAAAAACAGGCACTTTTACAGCCGCCTGTTCAAAAATATTTATTAACAAGCCAAAAATGATGGAATTAATGGAAAGTTAGGGGTTAAGGTGGTGCTTAGGAAGGGATGATTCATTAAATCCTAAAATTAACCCATTGGAAAAAAGAGGAAACTAAATTCTACCAATCTCCCAATCCATTGGGTAGCTTGCACAGACTCAAATATAAACCAAGAGGCAGATCACCAACATCTCCACTTGGCATCAAATCACCACACATGACTTCTCTCATGGCCTCCCTTCTAACAAACTCTCTTTTCTTCTATTCATCTTCTGCCCCCTGGACACTTCATTTAAACTTTCGCCGGACCACGCCGCGACATCTTCATTAGAGCAGAACCCTTCGGGTAAACTGGTCGACTCCACCCACAACGACCGCTTGGGCGCTGGATCGGACCTTCATTGGTTTGCCCTGATCACGTGGGTACCAGGTTCTTGTTTTGGTGTTCAGTCTAAGCAAACTTCTAATAGTGAAAAATGAACAATTAAACATAACCGATTTAGTTCTTTGGAGATAAGTATGTTAATTTTTCCTTTTTCCCCAATTTATTTCAGAGATTACTCCTCATGTTTTTCTGTTTGACTTGTCCTTGGCCAAATGTTTTATCTTCTTTTAGGTATATATATCCTTAATATTTTTCATTCCTACTGGATTCAAAATCCAAGAAAAAGATGGGTGCTTTCGGTGAAATTCTATCACATACAAGTATTCGACTAATTGGAAATGTATTACGATATAAGTGGATAGGCTTTTGTGAATGATTATGCACAACAAAGGCATTCATATCAATTTCAAAGATTTGTGTTTTCTTCAGTCATGGGGTTAAATATTGCAATGGTGTTTTAAATCAACTTATCGAAGGCGAATAATCAACTACATGAACTCAATCGATTAGTTGAAACATATTAAACCTGACATATGACGTTCTTTTAGATAATAAACAGAGAATCATTTAAACATGATTTCAAATCGGTTTCCAACGGCCGTCAAAACGCGAAAACTTTGTTTCGGTTTCCCAATGCTAATTCTGAGACGGACTTTTCGCCGCAATTAAACCAGCGGCTAGAACTAAGAAAAAACGCCGCTGACGAAATGCCAGGTTTCTTCGCTTATAATTTTCGCATGGCCTGCTTTGGACTCCAAATCAGTAAAGGGAGAGGATCTGTATTACATGCATATGATGAAATGGTTCACGGTTGAAATCAGCATGCTGAACAATAATGACTGATGATAATACATAGGATTGAAGTATAAAGCATGATGACAATACACTTATTACGGGAGATGAATCTGCCGCCATTGGCCCGATAAGTGCGACCAGGCCCAGAGCCTAACTGACCTCGACTAAGCACTTCCGTCAGAACTGAGTGATACTATAGCTGGTGGAGAGGTAGTGGGAGATGAGGTATCTGGGCTTTTCAGTTGAGTGCCAGAGCATGACTGGAAATCCGTTTCAACGATTCAATTCTGAATGGTGGATTCTTTCACCAGGGCGATACTGTGGTGAATATGCTCACCACTCTCAGGCATAAACTTTTGTACCTGAATTAAAGTATTATTGCGTTAAATGAGGTTGTTGCACATAGGTTTGAAACCCGCAGCCGCGGATTACAGCGCGAGTCGAGCGTCTTACCCACTCGACCATGGACCAAACTGACTACGGCCAAGTTTCAAGCTTATCAAACAAATATTGTAGATTTTTTTAAAAGCCAGTCTGTGCAAATTATGACACAATTTAAGAGGCAGGTGATACGTTAAAGTATCCAAATTTAAAAATGACACCCATTCCCTATATAATGTATTTTAGCATTATTCTATATTTGAAATAGATTATGATTAAAAACAGTTGTATGGGACAATGAAGAATCATATCATAATTTATAAAAATATTTCTTGATTCCTCGTTTATTTTAATGTATGTTTTGCTTTTATGTTTGCGGACGACATATGATCCCTAGGAATAAGGCTGGCCTGCTGTTGGACCTCTCTTATAGTTACTTTGGGGTTTCCGTCATGCCGTGCCCAAAGTCAATTGCTCACTCACCCCCAGGTGCGCTGAGGCTCAATGTGGCTGAGACCAAAGCCCGCCGAAGTGAGGCAAATTTCTTTGTAATACTCAAACTCTGTATCTTATATGTGGGTGCAACAGATGCAGGGAGGCTCCAATAAACGATTCTAATACGACCTACTCACTTGCCTGTTCCACGGAGTCAATACTTGGCGCCAAAGTCATAGGCTGCGAGGGCCAGATGGATGCTAACCCTCAGCGGGCCACCACCACGCCGCAGCATCTTCATTTGAGAGCAGAACCAGCCCCTACAAGTCAACCCTAGTCGACTCCCTTACAACGAGACGACCACTTGGAGCACTTCGCAGATCGGGACCGCCCCCCCTATTACAGTTTACTTGTGTACCTGATCACGTCGGGTACAGGTACTCGGGTACCCTTTTCGGTTTTTAACATAGATTTTTTGATGTTCCAGTAAGTCTAACCGGCTTAAGCTTCCTGACTTCTCCACAATAGTGAAAATGAACCATTAAACATAACCGTTGGATATTTGGAGAATGGTATGGTAGCGGGAAACGCTTAAGTATAATTTTCACTTTCTGATGACTGAAAGGGTACATCCTCATGTGTTTTATATGGAATTTGAAGCTTATCCATATTTATTAATCATTTTATCTTCTTTTAAATTATCCTGTATCCTTAATATTATTTTTAATCACCTACTGAATTAAAAATCCCAAGAAAAGATGGTGCTGGGTGAAATTCCTATCCACTTCCACAAGTATTGAACTGAGTGGAAATGTATTACGTCATAAAAGTGGTCCAGCAAACTTTAGCAAATGATATACTGTAAAGGAAACCTTCATATCAATTTCAAAAAGGTGTAGTTTTCTTCAGTCACATAAGGGTTAAACTAATGCAATAGTGATTATTTTAAATCAACAATCGAAGGCAAACCAATCCAACTACGTGAACTCAATCAGTGGATTGAAACATATTAAACCTGACGTATAATTCGCTTCCCAGATAGTAAACAGAGAAATCATTTTAACGTAATTTCCAAATCGGTTTCCAAACAACCACGTCCAAAACATTGAAAACAAAAACTTTATTTCAGTTTGATAACAATTTCACAAGACAGGACTTTTCGCGTACCCTCACATAATTAGAAACCAGCAACTAGAACAGAAAAAACGCCGCTGGCAAAAATGTAAAGTTTCTTACAAGCATATATTTTTCATATGAAAGCCTTAGCACGGACTCAAATCGTCAAAGGGAGGGGGATCTAATATTACATGCATATGTGCTTCCGAGTAATTGAAATGGATTCTGATTGAAATCAAGCATCATGGAACAATAATATTATTTGATGAAATGTCCATAAGGATTGAAGTGTAAACATAGTAAACAATATACCGCCCAATACGGGAGGTAATCTACCGCCATTGGCCCGATAAGTGCGAAATCTGTTTAACCGACCGAAACCTAACGACTATCGACTATGCACATACCTACCGTCTAGAGCCAGTGATACTATGGCAGCCCCAATTGGGGCATATTGTGAGGCTGAAGGTAGTGGGGAGGGTAAGGAGATGGGAAGTATCTGGCTTTTCAGATTTGGTCACCAAACATGGCCAAATCCATTTCAAGCAACGATTCAATTCTGAATGGTGGTCTTTCACCAGGGCGATACTGTGAATATCTACCACTCTCGAACGTGCCGCATATAAACTTTACATTATTTTATATGAATTAAATGTGTTATGACACATACTGATTAAATAAAAGTTATTTGCGCACGCCAAGTTTGAACCCGCGACCTTAGGATTCGTAGTCGAGCGTCTTACCACTCGACCATGGACCAAAGCTACGACTACAATAGAAGTTTTCGAAAACTATCAAACAAAATGTGTAGATTTTTTAGAAAGCAGGTCGTACGAGTGTGAGCTTTTATAATTTGAAACTGATGTTAATTAAAATAATCAAATTTAAAAAGTAATATTTTCAAATTCCCACCTACCTACTTATAATGTATTTTAGCAAACATTATTCTATATTTGAAATGGGTGGATTAAAACAAGTTGTATCGGACGTGAAGAATCATATCAGTTCACCGTCGCGGCCCGCCGTCGCGGCCGCCCGTCAGGCCGCTCACTCCCCTGCCTCGCCGGTCGCACTGAGCTCCAGCCATGCTCTGATTGGCTGAGACCAAAGCCCGCCGAAGTGTAATACTCAAACTCTGTATCTTGTATGTCGATTACCGTGAATGCAGGAGAGGCTCAATAAACAAATTATGCAAAGCCTACTCGCCTGTATTCACGGAATCAATAATGTTAAAAATTATGTATATACCTTGACATGTAAAAAAGATATGAAGCTGCAAAGGCCAGAATGTAGGTCTTTTAACCCTCAGCGGGCCGCGGAAAACACCACGGGCCAAACAAAGGCAACCCTCTGCCGTCGGCGGCATGGTACCGCTGAGGAGTTAAAGCCAAAATTTCCGACCCCTACTAAATTAGCTTCAACTTGAGACTTCTCCTCCCTCTGGACTTGCCCGCCTCTTCGTCTTCGCTGCCTCGCTGCCTCGCCTGCCTGCTGTCTTGAAATCTGGAGTTATCATTTCTTCACCTTGGCCTTCTCCTCTACCACAACAACTCCAGCCTTCACAGCGGAAGGACCGGCAGCGACCACCAGGCTGGCGGGACAAATATCTCAATTCGGGACAAATACTCCATTTCGAAACAAATGCTCAAGTCGCCTTTCAAGCGCAAAAATTCGATTTGGTCTCCGCTGCACAGAAACAAGCCGAAGCAGGGCCAGCACACACTCTCTTCTGACGCGGACGTGTATTTACAGCGCACGTCCCGTACACAAGTCTTTGCAAGTCAAGTTACATCCCGTGATTTTTCACGGGTAACAAAACTAGTTTTCAATAAAAGTGTACATAATGTGACTAGAAATGCAAATAGAATAAGATTATCACATATGAAAAAAACAGAGTCAGAGAACTTCCTAATGTACAGAGAACTGAACATATATGACGAGATGCCAGAAAGTGTGAAAAGTGAATGAAGAACGAGTGAATTTAAAAATAAATAATTATAAAAAATTGACATGTAAATATTATTACTAGTTTATATACCATGTAATATGAAATAATTCAATAAATACAAAGCTTATGTATAACAATATTCCGATATTTACCTAAATTCGGACATAATAATGAAGAATAATTAATTGATACTATGTTGAAATCAAATAAATTCTCAAACGAGTTTATTGTCTTCTCCACAACGTTCTTCGAAATAGCAGTCATCTTTTACACTCATATCGCTTTGGTCTGATTTCCATTTCAGTCGCACTAGTCGAAATGAGGTTATGTTTGATAATGCACCCAGTCTAATCTTGCGTTCCAAAGCTTATTTCAGCCACAATCTGAAAGTTTAATTAATTATTTTTGTACTAATTGCTATAGGACTACAGATCATTTTGGTGAAAAACCACCATTCAGAATCGAAACGATGATCGCAATGGCTTTGTCCGTGTTTGGTGACCAGATCTGAATAGCCAGGTTCTTCCCAATCTTCCTCTTCCCCATCTCCTTCCCTCCTTACCATCCTTCAGCCTCAAGAAAAAAACCCAATTGGGGATGCCAGTCTCACTAGCTCCAGACGATTGGGACTCTGTGCGGTAGTCACTATTTAAAAAATAAACATTGTTCTTGAATACAATGTTTCGATGAAATTATCTTATTATAATATGCCCAGTTTGTTACCTCGGTTGGATTCTATCTTTGAAATGGCTTTAACCGTGTTTGGTGACCAGATCTGAAAGGCCAGGCACGTCCCAACCTTCCTCTACCTTATCTCTTTTCCCTCCCCAGTACCTTCAGCCTAACGCCATAGTCCCGCTGGCCCCAGACGGTCGGGATTCTTGTGCGGCATTCGCTGTAAAATCATCTTGCAATATGGCCAGAGTTTTCTTGCCTCGGCCGGGTTACGTCTACCCATCCGGTTGATTGTATTGAACCGGGTGAGGAGCAGAGGCGGCGGCGGCGGGCGTCGCACGGGGGCGCGAGGGGCCGAGGGGCGCCGCCGGCCGCTCGGGGACGCAGCGCCGGCGATCAATAAAGCGATGACACGTGAAGTGGGAACTTTGCGGGCGAAGGACGCGACCATCTATCCACGCTCAACAAATATCGCGTTATTCGTCTGGTCGTTGTTCATAACCGTTGGGGCTACTTAATTTTGTTTGTGTTAGACGACAAAGATTATGAAAAATATTCGTAAAAAGCATCAACTTTGTGGCTTGCCATGTATGACCGTATTAAAAATGTGGATATCCGGAAAGAATGTAAGGCTGATGTAAGCGTTAAGGATCAAGAAAGGGACGCTTAGACGGTTTGGGCATGTAGAGCTAATGAACGAAGAAAGGAGTGTGAAAAGAATATATGACGGGAAAGTGAATGGAAGAAGTCGAGGATGCCCGAGGAAGACATGGCACGATCAAGCAAATCAAAAACTTTAATCGGGTCATGTGAAGAGTCAGAGTAACAGAAGAGTGTGTATGAGACGATGTATGGATGAGAACGGAGCGTGTGCACAAGAGAGAGTTGTATGGCGGTCCGTCCTCTCTGCCTACTTCTGCGGCGAAATGGCGTGATGGTTAGTTAGTTAGTTAGCTTGCCATATTTATAAATAAAACAGATAAATTTGTTTAAAACCACTTTATTTTCAATATTTTGTTGACTGGTTTCGGAAATGTAGTATTTTGAATAACCAAATAAATGTATCTTATAGTCCTATCCTAGATATATTTCCAGTAAGCCGCTCTGTTATTCCCATAATGCTCTCAATTACCCCTTCTCCTTCCTATTCCAACAATTAAATATATATATATGGTACTTGGTTTGTTCAAAAGAAAAGGTGAATTTTGAATTTTCGCGAGCTGTGTAGATTCGATTATCGTTTTTTTTGTTGTTATATTGGCACACATATGTTTATCATATGTTAGCATTATCAACCATTTTGGATTAGTGGTTTGTTTTTGACAACTGGAAATGTTAGTCACGTTTTTGTGTGTTCTTCGATTTTTTACTTTAGAAAAAAATTAAAAAAATAAATCTTTAAAAATTATAGATGTTAATGACGATGAGCGTCCTGGAGTTGTGGAAAAACAAATCATGGATTTTATTCTTTGATCCACCAACCAAGACCTCACGCGTGTTATGAGTAATTACTTAAAAGCCGTATATCAAGTTGAAAGATAACCTATCATACACGATATTACTTATAGATAACCTGTTCAATAGAAAAGGTGAATTTTGAGTTATGTCAGACATGTAATACAAAAGTAAAAAATCGAAGAACAGACAAAAACGTGACTAACCTTTAAAGTTGTCAAAAACAAACCACTAATCCAAAATGGCTGATAATTCTAAGATATGATAAAAATATGTGTACCAACATAACAAAAAAAAAATCGATAATCGAATGTACACAGCCCGCGAAAATTCAAAATTCACCTTTTCTTTTGAACAGGCCTCGTATATCTCAGTACTCTGTATTTTAGTTTAATTTTAATATTGTCCTGAAGATGGAAGGGTGCTTCCGAAACCAGTCGACGATAGAGAAAGAGACAAGAAAAGTAGTCACGTAATATTGCAGCACTTCTAAGCTCTCCCTCCATATATATATTTAACTCAAAGATTCCAACTATTGGCATGATACACCGAAGATATAAACAAGTTTCCAATACTGTTTTCTGTGCACACAACTAATACTAATTGTTTCCACGTATTGACTTGGAGCTATTGGCTTCGAGATATATCTTCCTTGTGCGGTATGTCTCAAAAACGAAGATGATATTTGAGGCAAACGGCAACTCCCAACACCAGATGACCACTGAGAGCTCCGTCGCAACCTATTCTTCCGATACATACTTGGGATAACAAGCTTTTAACTGACCTTACGTTATGATAAAATGGACGTTGTTATGCAGAAAGCGCCCAATCCACAATTTTCCAAAATCAAGTTTTACATGTTTTCCTATAGATAAATACGAGATTTACATTTGCTGAAAACATCCAGGCTCCAAATGCAATAGAGTTTTGGTAAAAAAAAAAAAAAAAATACTAATGCACATTGCAGTTTTAAAACATTATAAAATGTATAATAACATAATAAATACTTTTTTTTTTAAAACACATTGATAGATTATAAATAACCTCTTTATAATAATGATCATAAAGAAAAAAAACTGATATTCACTTTACAAATGCCGATTACGCATATAAATGCTTTCGTCATATTTTCAAAAGCCCTTTTCGCAGTTTCATCTTTTTGGGGTTAGACGCTTTCTGGATACCTACGTCCAAATGGCATCAAGAGTTCATTTGTCTAGAGCCTATTATCGCATGACATTGCTAACTCAGATGAAACCATTGCTCCAAGAATCCGAGTTTATAAAAAAGAGAGTTATCAACGATACGCCTTTACTTAGAGTAGATAGAGTGGTACCTATCCAAAGCAGTGTAGTCAGTTTTTGATGATTTTTACCGGACTCGGCAGACCTGGGCGTGGTTAAGACTAGGGCTTAGGTATTTATACTAGTACTG